>OX031006.1:194277686-194437686 GCA_943735925.1 Pollenia amentaria
CGAGACTAACTGGGAAAGGGTCATAATATGGTTGTAGAAAATATATCAGCTGCTGATTTAATCAGAAAATTGTTTCGAAAATCAAAAATCAAAACTCGAATATGCAGTACAGGGGTCGAATCACCGCATACGAAATTAAACAAAATTTATCGAATTTTTTATTTTTTTATTATGACACTCAACAACTAATGAAAAGTTTCGTAATTTGAGATGATAGTATTCCTTATCGAGTAACCAAAGAAATTACGACTCTCGAGTTTTCATTCGATACGTCAGTGTCGTGTGCAGAAAAATACGATAGTTTACTCAATATCGAATGCGGTGAATAGACGCCGGGCTATATCGAAAAAAAAAAAATTATTACAAACAACTAAGAGAATTTTCGATCAAGCCCGACCATATGCTACCCTATACCACTTCATTTACAGTTACCTTTTCGAGAGTGCACCCTCATGGACCAGAAAAAACTAAATTATGATTCATTTAGCCCTAGTCCTTATACCCGGATACCACATATCTCCTAGTAATGTATCTTTTAAAGCGCTTAAAATTGTATGCTGAAACTGCAGACTTTGGAAGATGGTGCAAATCTGCGACGATTGACAGAAGGAGCTACAAGCCTCTAAGGTCGATACCGCCAAGAACGCAGTTGTACTTGGTGTAATTTTAATGCAACAATAAGAAGCAAGTCCAAAGAAAACAAGACAGCAACTGAACAAAAAAAAACACTGTGGCCCTAATTGTGTAAAACGCAACGCGACGCCAAAACTAACATTGAAAGCAAAAACAAAGTCAGAAATATTTAATAATTTTGTAGTTGCAATCCACAGAAATTCATATTGCGAAATTCATATACAGAAATTAATTTGACTTTGTTTTTGCTTTCAATATAACTTCAATGCTATACTTCATACTTATAAGAGGAGCCCCCAAATTTGAAACTATATATGTACATATGTATTTGTTAGAGTTGCAATTTTAGAGCTTTGTGATTTGGCTGACATTTTATAGTACACAGTGTCAATAAAAAAGTTTTGACTTTTTAGGATGTTGGCCAAATATGGAGTTGACGTTATCCCGGTCACAATGTATACTTATGACCACTTACGACCACTTCGTTAATATATTCGACTACAAAATCTTATGAAAATATAAAGAAAAGCGAAAAACATTGATACTACCACACCTGTACTTGGGCATACGTTCTCGTAGTATAAGCTCTTGATAAAAGGATTGGGTTAAGTGTTTTTTGCGACAACTACTTAACCCAGTTATAGATAAATTGTAAGAAGTGGTTTGATTCTTAAATAACTTCAACTTTATGCAAATTTTTCGTCTTTGAAGTCCGTGTCAGATTGACGTTTCTAACTTTGAAAGCAAAGCGTAAGGCAAAAGGTGTATGACACAATAAAAACTTTGGCAGTACTCAGGCATTGTTTGGTGACATTTAAAAGCGGTTGGTAAATTATACACATAATTATTTGCTATAAAAATAAAAGTTAAACATTTTATTAGAAGAGTTATTGGAATTGAATTTTGCAAAAAAAATATAAATAAAAGAAAATTCTACTAACTGATTGTCAAAGCGCGCAAAAAGATGAGCGTTGCCTAACTTTTCGCTTCGCTCAACTATAAAAGTACTGTATGTAACATGTTTCGTACACAGAAATAATTATTAAATTCCTCCAATCACCAAATTTATTCCAAATTCATAATATCAAGCAAACAATTTGCTTATTTTGCACCTATTACCAAAATGATTATATTGATTACTATAAATTTTGAAAAAATATTTTCAATAAATTATATTTTTAATTTTAATTAAAAAAGTGTTGAAAAAACTTAGCCATTTCAAACAATGTGTTAATTTATTTAAATAAATATTGACAATTTCCAACAACAATTCTACATTATTAAATTATTTTATTTTAAACGAAAAAAGTCAATTAAGTTTTTTTGTGACTTAATTAAAGTTTTAATTGAAAACTTATTTCAAAAAAACTAAAATGTTAATTAAATCAATATTAAATTTTTAATTTTCTTTCAACATTTTCTTATCACATTAATTTAATTTAAATACATTTTAAACCATTTTCTTAACTGATAAAACACTTTTTTCCGAGTATAAGTATGTATATTTCATCTTAGATGTCGAAGCGAATCTGTAACGCAACGGGAAACAAAAGTTTTATCTGACAAGTATTTTCAGGAAGGTGGCTTATGGAGAGGTGAATTCTGGACCTACCAGCAAACCATTTTGCCTTTATATATAAGCTATTGTCGTTAAATTTCATGTCAATGCCAACATCTGTAAGGAAGTTATGGCATTAGAAACTAACTATTTTCAAATATGGGCCGATTTCAATAAAATTTTATAGAACAATTTAAATTGCAAAAGAATATATTTGGACTAACTTTTATCAAATTCCAACATAGAAAGATGGTTTAAAGGCATAAATACTATATTGCGGGGAAAAGCTTGTATGAGGACTGTATGAAATTATGCACCGATTGTCACGATTTTCAATAGTCTTGGTCTTCGTTGCAATAGAATAAGTTATATCAAATTATCTTTGATATTGAGAGCTGTACTTTTAGCACCTGGTTAACATGGGCAGCCAGCCAGCCGGTCGGATATCGGTAGATCGATTCAAAAAAGTAATTAAAAGGGTCATAGAATAGGAAAAAAAGTTTTCACAGACTGTTGAAAATTTCTGTCATCTCTTTATCTTTTGTCCGTGCTACCATTCGAACATCTTTTAAAAATCTAATTTATTAAAATAGTAAAAAATAAACATGAATGAACTATTCTCAAAAGTTATAACTTTTGTTCTCTTCTCTATGATATTTAAATAAACTATTGCGAAATCGACAAACACTATACCAAATTTGTCGTTGCATTTTTTATACCATTGCAAATTCATTTGTTTTATTTAATTACTTTGTAATGCTGAAGTTTACGAACTGTATATAAAATGGTAAACTATTTTGAAGACTCTGGCCAGTTGTCAAAATTTTAAGAATGCGAACTATAGCATAATTTTTTTTTAAAATGAAAGAAACATTAATTTGCATAATTTTTGCCACTAGTTTATTAAGTGTGAATGCAGTGAGGGTAAGTTATGAAAATAATGATGTAAAAAATGTGAAATATTTAAATTGGAAATCATAAAAATGTATGTAAAATGATTTTTTTTTTCAGCTCTATGGTTACGATTTAGAAGATGCAGCAGAAATTTTAGAGAATGCTTTGGCACAATTGAGACGCAAAAATGGACCTTATTTAAAGTAAGTTGTCAAAAGATTTAAATAAAAATTTAATAATTCTTTGCTACAGTTGTTGTTGTTGTTCATTAGATTGAAGGGCATAGATGAAGCTTACAGATTTGAACCCCATGTTATTTATACGTTTGATGCACAACTTCTAGATCCAGATGGCAAACTTGATTTTTGCACAACGGAAATTTCATTAAGTTTAGATAACAGTAAAAACTCGTTAATTGTAATTAGTTGTGGTGGCGTTGAAAAGGTACGAAAAGTTTTCAATCAGTCCTTCAAAGTAAAAAGATAAAACAGAAAATGAATATTTTTTATTAATTTATGTCGAGGTTAAAAACAAAAAAAATTGGAACACGACATTGTTGAAATTTTTTTTTAATAAAATACAAATGGTTTATTTCGACTTAATATTTAGTTAATTAAAAGTATAAAATCAATATACAAAATGTTGCGTAATAAAGAAGAAAAGTGACTCTTCGACACATGTTTCGAAATTATATGCATATTGAATTAATAGATTATCTCATTAATCGGCAGATTTATGCAAGTTTTGGCAGTAGTTTTTTTTTATAGGAGCACAGAATATCTCTTATACCGGAGACTTGTTAATTTGCTGAAAAGGCAATTTTAAATAAAACAGTTAAGGGAGCTGTAATAGTTTTTGGGAGTATGTTTTAAATAAGTTCGAGGGCCGATTTTTATATGAACACAGGTATCCAATCGTAGGGCCGCAGATTAGCTGATCATGGTGGGCGCATCTTGTAGAACAGATATGGGTGTGTGTACCGATTCGATGTAAACTCTTTACCTTATTTTTATGCAAAGCAGTGTTTTAGTCAAATACATGTGACAAAAAGAAAAAAAAAAGTGCTCAAGTCGTCTTAAGCTAAATTTGCGTTTATGGCACCTTTGTAACATCCATACTCAAAAGCACCCATGGACAAAATTTCAATTATCTTGCAAGATAAATTTTTGCTGATTTTTTTTCATTTGGAACATTTGGAATAAAAAGTTTACGTTTACACCCGTCTGTATTTTAACTTAAAAAAACTATATTCGAAGAAAAGTGATGATTTTATTAGCATACAAATTATAACCTTTTATGTTTTAAAATTGCTTTTCTATAAACTAAAAAAATAGATATAAGCACTTTTTCCTTATTGCCATCTTCGTAAATGTACAGATTTTTACATCGTAATTCCAGCTACGAAAACTTTTTCATTAACTTCGAAATCGTCATAAACACAATGATATTTTGTCATTAATTCTATCATATAAATTTTACAATGAAACGTAAATTTTCATTACTGAAATTAAGTGTATCATTAACGTAATGAACTCTCCGTTTTATTGGTTTGTAGTACTACGTAAATATTTTGTATTTAAATTAACAATTAAGGGAAAAAGAATGTGAGAATTGTATGCACTTTTTTCTCCCTCTCGTTGTTTTGAACTTTAAATAATAAATTACTTTATTTAGATTACGAGATCACCGTATTAATACAAATTATATAAATTTTAAAATTTGTGTGTGCTCATTTTAAACTAAGTCCCGTTAGATTATGTTAATGAAAATTAAGTTAATGTTAAAATCATCATACGAGGGCGGATCAATAAGTCTCTTTCCACCGAGCCATTTCTTTAGTTTCGGAAATAGAAAATAGTCACTGGGGGCTAAATCCGGAGAATATGGCGGATGAGGTACCAATTCGTAGCCATACACATGTAATTTTGCCATTATACTGAACACGTGTGCACCCGTGCATTATCTTGATGGAAAAGAACTTTTTTCATGGCCATATGGGGTCGGTTTTTTTTAAATTCTCGTTAAATCGGTCCAATAAGTTGGCATAATTTTCGCCGTTTATGGTTTTTCCCTTTTGAAGGTAATCGATGTGGATTATCCCGCGTGCATCCCAAAAAACTGTTGCCATCACCTTATTGGCCGACAAACTTACCTTGGCCTTCTTTGGAGCCGGTTCAACCGGAGAAACCCATTGTTTAGACTGCTGCTTGGAGCACTCGAATTTTACTTTTTTCCATTTTTAACAAAATCCACGAGGTTGTATGTTTTCAACAGCTGTTAAACGCAAAGTAAATGACGGAACTTGCTCAAAACTTGACAGTAGTCTACTAACAGGTGGTACTTGGTACGGATACTTGGGAGCAGTATTACTTTTTATATAACTACGAGGGAAGTTCGGAAAGTCCCGGACTTATTGATCCGCCCTCGTAGTTACTATTTTTTAATTTTCTTTGTTTCTTACGCTTTTTTCTCTCTTGATAAAGCGTTGCATACAGTGAGGCCATTTTGGCATTTTTGCAGCTAAATTTAGCATTAACATTTTTTATTTAGCTGCAAAATTTTCTTTTAGCACTTGCCATTTTTTTTAGCATTTTTGAAAAATATTTTTAGCTTTTTTTAGCATTATTTATTTTAAACATTTGGACGAATAGTTTTATTAATTTAACTAAAACAAATTTACAAATTATAATAAATTTTGACTAAAAATAGTTGTACCCAAAAGGAAATTTCGTATGAAAATGGATAGTTCTTATGTTAAGAAACATCTTACCTGCCATGTTAAGGAAATATAATATTCAGGGAATAATTATTCGAAATGCCCTTATCATGTTGATTGTGAATATTATTTATTAATAAATATTATAACGATATAAAAGTACAAGGAAATGTCCCTTTGTATTTAGATGAATATTCAATAGTGTAAAAAAATTGCTCTAAACTGCTGAAGAAATAATTATTTTAAAGCTTCACTTTTCTTAAACTATAAAAAAAAATAAAATCGTCTAAAAATTTTGTATATCTTAGAAATAAATCGTTTAAATTTTTCATATATCAGAGGGTTGAAGGCCCAATATATTTAACATTTAATCTTAACCCCCTGTGCTACATATTTATGTATATGTATCTTATGCTTTACCAAACTCTAGCCATTTGCTTATGTATAACCATTTATTTCAATTTCGTTCAAAAAGTTGTAACTAAAATGTATTTAGTTTCGAATAAAATGTCATATTGGCAATAAATTTAAACAAAAATCTTTAAAAAAAAGTGAGCATCATTTTTAGTATTTTTTAAAATCATTTTTAGCATTTTTTTTTGGTCTTGTCTAATGCCAAATTTCGCTGTAAAATTTTCTTTACCTGGCCATACTCTAAAAAACAAGGCGTAAAGGTAATGAAAACATACGTTACACAAATGAATTGTATCATTTATTTATAGTCAGTCAAAAAAGTTAAGGCACAACATGTCTCAAAAGATATCTGTCAATACCTTTACATCCGCTAAACTTAAAAAAATTTGCACAGCAATCGAGTTTGAAATGCAAAAAAAAATATTCTCGAAATTTAATTTTTGGCGAAAACAGCAAAATAAGCAATCGGTCAGAAATTTTCATAGACGTCCACAAAATTATTATAAATCTTCACGCGTCATTGTACAGAGGCCTTATACTCGGGTCAGAAACATTGTAAAATATCTAAGCAGATTTAAAGGTAATAGACCAATCTCTTTTGAAAGTCATGTTGTGCCTAAACTTTATCGATTGACTGTATGTTTTATACGTACATGTGCTCCGTTTTTTTTTTCTTAATTTTTTGTATTTGTGGTGGTGTCTAAAAAACAGAATGAAAGTTTTCGTAAACAGTAGGAAACTAGAAACGTAATTTTATGTATAATTGTTAAAAAATTTAGTGAAAAATTACAAAAAATCTGGATATGTCAAAGCATTAATGAAAATATTACGTTCAACAAAAATCATAAATTGCGGCACTAAGACAACAAAAAATGCATTTAACTAACTCGTTTTTGAATTACTTACTATTATAATCAATAACCAATGCATATTTTTTTTATTGATTTCTTAAAAACAAAAGAAAAATAATATTTTCTTTGTCAACGTAAAAATTCATTGGGGCTACGTAATAATATCATTAAAATTTTAAGGATACTAAAAATTTTGCAATGAATAATAAAAATTTTGTTTAAAAAACTCCCTTAATGAAAAAGTTAATTTGTCATATTTTACTGTACGGATTTATACCTCAAATCATTCATCATAGTTTTACGTAGTCCGAATGTATCGTGTTACAACGAAATGTAAGAAAATTCCCGTTTTGGAAGTTTCTTAGTATAAACGAAAATTTCATTACTGCAATGAACAGTGTAGTAATAAACTATTTAATTGCATCAATGAATAGGGGTTTCGTTCCAGCAACGAAGAGGGTTTCTTTTAGTGAGAGAAATCTTTAAGCAAAAATGACAATGATTGCCACTTTAGCTTCAGCGTTTGAAATCAAATTTTCTGAAGAGGTAGTGTAGTTACTATCGAAAGATGTCAAATCAACCTGTCTGTGGGTTCAATCCCAGCTTCAGTCAAGAATGAAAAATTATAAATAAATTTTAATTCATTTTATGTTGTAAATTCCTTTCTTCATTAAAAATAGCTTAATGAAAATTGATTTTAATGAACTTAAGCCTGATTAAAATCTATACATTTGGATTAAAAACCATAAGCAGTTCAATAAAATAACCACAATACTAACTTGGGAAAAAGCTGATGGTAAGCTTTACTTCATCTTACAGCAAATATTTGTATATTCAGAAAAGTATTATTTGTTTCGCTAGGCGTAAAACAATTTGGCTATATTTTATTACTAAAGTTGTCTTGATACTTTTTAGGACTAAAACGATCAAAATTCTTAAGGCGCAAAACTTAAAATTTGCCCGAATATGGAAGCGAGTTACATCAAATGTGGCCAGTATTTTAAATGATATAATTAATTACTTAGATAAAGCCAATTGTTTGAGCCAATACAATATATCTATAAAAACATTATAAAATTTTATAATTTAAGAATTTAATAAAATTAATAAATTTTTTTTTAAATTAAATATTTGTGCTAATAAAAAAATCATAACAATGATATTGTAGACCTCTTTTTTTATTAAATATTCAAGCGCTAAATCATTATTTAAAATTCTGGTTATTACTTACACAATTTCATACCAAAGAAATACAATTGGAACTCACCTGAAAAATAGAAACAAAATATTAATTAAAATTATGTTTTCAAGTAAATAGAATAATTTTTTTTTGAATATCAAGAGCAAATTTAAGAAGATTTTTTTTTAAATGACTGTCCATTTGATAATTTTTTTTTTGGGAGTTTTAATTCTATCTACACATGCATGTTCATAAAAAAAATTCAAAATTTATTATCAAAGTCGTTTTTGGGAATAGTATTATTTATTAAGAGATTTTGTTTTTTGTGCTTAATTAAGAAAAGGGAATTAAGCACAAAAAACAAAATCTTTTAAAAAATGCAAAATTATTTTCAAAATTACTAGAATTACTTTACTATTAGGGAGCTCCTGGAAATCGAAAACGCAGAACGCGAGAATTTAAAATTGGTTTTTTTAATAAGATTTTTGTAGCAAAAGAAATGCAAATACAACACAATACATATATTTCTCTATTGAACAGGATTCTATAAGAAAACTGAAAAAATTTGGATAAAGAGTGTATTAAAAAGAACTTCAAAATTCTAGCGTTTGGCGTTTTCGATTTCCAGAACACCCCTGTATATACATTAGACCGACTCAAGTTGTATGGAGCCGAAAAAAGTGTTTTAGTTACCCCTCGGAAAATAAAGGTAGATATGTTTTATGATGAATCCCAAAATATTTTGGTTCTAGCGTTGACCATCCGTGAGCTGGACCATTTTTAAAAAAGGTCTTTTTCTCAGCTTTTCGAAATTTTTTGTACTTTGCTCCAAGACGACATAAATAAAATTTGTTATCATCGAAAAGGGTTTTTGAAGCAGCATCCCATGGTTTATAAAACTTTACCACTTGCGACCTACTTATTGAGATATTTAACTAAATACATATTTTCGTTTCGGGTTTTCATACAAATTCTAAGTATTTTTTTATTAATTTTATATTTTTTTATTGTATTTTTCACATTTTGATAAATTGAAAAATGAAAAAATTTTATACCCATATTGCCTATATATAAAAAAAAGATAAAATATATCGCGATTTTTGCGTTTTATGTGAATAATTACAAAAAAATAAATAAATTAACATTTTTTTTTAAACAGATTCAATTTGAAAAGCAGAACATTATTTCCACATACGTAGAATTTGTATGAAAACCCGAAACGAAAATATGTATTTAGTTAAATACCTCAATTAGTAGGTCGGAAGTGGTCAAGTAGTATATACCATTGGATGGATGCTGCTTCAAAACCCCTTTTCGATGATAACAAATTTTATTTATCTCGTCTTGGAGCAAAGTACAAAAAAATTCGAAAAACTGAAAAAAACACCTTTTTTAAAAATGGTCCAGCTCACGAATGGTCAACGCTAGAACCAAAATATTTTGGGAATCATCATAAAACATATCAACCTTTATTTTCAGAGGGGTAACAAAATCACTTATTTTTTGAGTCGCTCTAATATACATACATATATCATTAGTTAAATATATCGCATGCACTTTCTCCTACTCTATTTCTTATTTTTCTAAATGACCTCTTATGTCAAACTTCCAACCCTATATATTCTTTTGCAGATGACAGTAACCTTTGACATTCGTATTCATTTGATTACAGACCAAGCGTGTCCGATGTTGGGGCTATGAGACAGAACATGAATGATACGCTTGGCCGCGACCTAGACATAATCTCAGAATGGGGTCGTGCGAATAGGGTCGAATTTAATGCCCGAAAGACCCAATGTTGCGTACTGATGCATAAACGCGCGACGGATCAAGGTGCCTCATCTGTATATATGTGTGGTATAATTATTGAGGAAACAGAATCTTTTGATGTTCTGGGCATGAGGATACAATGTGATGTCCGATGGACAGAACATGTATTTAAGGTTTCGAAAGAAGCATTCAAGTGCCTAGGTTTTTTTGAAACGGTGTAAGATATACTTCACTCCATCTGATCTCCTCACTATTTATACCACCTATATCCGACCGCGAATGGAATACAACTTTCATGTGTGGGCCGGTGCTTCGAAGTATATTTTGGATCTTCTCGACCGCGTGCAGGAGAGCGCGAAGGTTCTCATTGGCGACAGAAGGGTATAAAATTCTATTGACTTCCTTGAGCACCGTCGCAATGTGGGTTGTGTTTGCCTATTTTATCGTTACTGCAACGGGATGTGTTCTGATGAAATTAGAGATTTGGTTCCCGAAACCCATAGCTTTGTTCGTAATACACGTTTTTCCGCAAGAGCCCATCCTTTTGTGGTCGCTTGGCCGGTGAATCGTACAACGCATTACAGGGAAAATTCGTTTTTTGGCCTGACTGTTCGTATGTGGAATAACCTTCCTGCTGAAGTCTTCCCTCTCACTTTCAACATGAATAAATTCAAGTCGAATGTTCACAAGCACTACTTCCTCTTTCCCATAACCTATTTTCCTAGTTCCAACACAATGCAACGCATTAGTAGGGGTCATCCTCTGAGTGCTGCTCCTAACCAAAAAAAAAAAAAAAAAAAAATTTCCCAGTCGCAGTGACGGTTTTAGTTTAATATGTCAATCGTTATTATCATATTGTTCCTGATAATATAGAAACAAAATTTAGAATATTCGTTAATTTTTAAATAAGATTTCGCCACAAATTTCGTGAAGAACGTTCTATAACTTACCATATGCCCAATATTAAGTGTTCTCGCGCAAAACACTGTAGTACGCAGAAAAAATTATCAGCAGATTTTATCAATAAAAAAAATTGTTTTAAAATTATTTCAATTTAATGAATGTGATAATTGAATCAATTATTTTTTTAGTTGAAAGAAAATTAAAAATTTAACAGATTTTTTTGGGAAATCAATTTTTGATTCTACCCCACTGTACATTACACAGGACAAATTGTCAGTAGTTTTTATTAATTAAAAAAATTGTTTAAAAAGTATTTCAATTTAATTAATGTGATAATTGATTCAATTATTTCTTAGAAGAAAGAAAATTAAAAATTTAATTTTGATTTAATTAACATTTTAGTTGTTTTGAAATAAATTTTTAATGAAAATAATAATTAAATAACAAAAAATCTTAATTGATTATTTTCGTTTAAAATAAAAGAATTTAAACTTGTAGAATTGTTGTTGGGAATTGTCAAAGTCTGATCTATATTTAATGAAATTATTTAACACATTATTTGAAACGGGAAAGTTGTTTGATAATCTTTTCAATTAAAATTAAAAATATCATTTATTGAAAAAAAAAAAATATATTAAAAATTTTAAATTTTTACGATTTTTAGTAATCAATATAATCATTTTGGTAATAGGTGCAAATTCAAAAACTTGTTTGCTTGATTCTATAAATTTGGTGATTAAAGAAAATGTTTAATTTTTGTCTGTGTACGCCTAAGCCCGTAACGAATATTTCTGTTGTAGCACAATTTTTCCTGATTATAAATCAGGCTGCAAATTCTGTAGGGATTTATTTATAATTAACCAGAGGCATAATTCCGCAATATCGACCACTTTTCATACAAAAATGTCGCAAAACTCATCTCAAATAAAAACCAGTGAACTTAAGTCGCGCCGTAAAAAAATGAAATTATCATGAAATATATTAATCCGACATTTGCCACTACTGTTATTTAACCTTTAAATTAATATAATATATTAAGTTTTAATTTAATACTAAAGGCATGGAAAAAATTTTCTAACCAACCGTTTCAGACGAAATACCACGATGTTTTTACAACGGTTTGACATGAATATTATTTGTCGAATTTTTCCAAAAAGTAAATAACTAAAAATTTTGAGTGACTAAGTGCGAGATGTATTGTAAAAATGTCAAAACAAACTTTTAACTTATTTTGAATTAAAATCGTCAGTGAAATAAGGTATTATAAATACATGCAAGGCGAATTCATTTTTACATTTAGAGCCAATTTGTATTGATTTGTTAGTGTTTTGATAGAAATGGTTGACATTTTCGACCGTAAACTCTAACAATGCTATGCAAAAAACCCTATGTTGTTTTTAGATTGTTGTAGTGCCGACACCACGTGTAGTTGAATTCGCCTTGAAATACATACATGTTTGTAATAATAATTGGAGCTAGCTGATCTCCCAACAATAAATTTCAGTGTATTTACCAAAGATAAAAATTGGGAATTAAGCACACGCTTATTAATGAATCTAAAAAAAGAAAAAAATTTTGTATCCGCGTAAACGTCACGATAAATGGCGCTTACAATTGCCACTATAATCGATTTGAAAACTCGACCTTAAGCATTTTTTAGCAAAAGTTAAATTATTCTTAGACTCCTAGTCGTCAATAAAGTCACAATTTTCCACTGTTTTACTTAAACTGTTACGTGCAGCTTTTTCGACCAATGTTTTTATACCCTCACCACAAGAGCGGAGAGGGTATTATGCATTTGTGCAGATGTATCTAACACCTTAGAATATTGCTCCTAGACCAGTGGTGTCAATTATGATTGTGTTGGTGCGAATACTCTTTTCTCTTACCTTCCCAGCGGGAGGAATCTGCGGTTGCGAGGCCTATTGCGAGGCCTAATTAACATACATATTTTGCTATGAAGACTTTAGAGCAATTAATAATCATACAATTATCGAAAAATGTTGAGTTATGGACAGACACAATCAGTTATTATTTAAATAAATTTAATTTGGAACCTGCATTTCGCAGAAACTTTGCTTATTTTTTGGAAAAATTGAGCACTTCACAATATTTGAAGTCTTTTTACAACCTTATACAATCCTTTCCAATATTTTTAATTTTGTGCTCAACATACCTTTGCGAATGCCCACAATGAAAATGCACATACTAATGCAAATAATAACCCCATTAAGTTTAAAAATATTCTATAATTATTAACCACCATTATAAAAAGAGAAGATTTTACTAGCCTATAAAAATATACTTTTATTTACCAATAATATCTTCTAAATTTATATTGCAGTTTTGAAACAAAACATTTTTTAGGTTTGCGGACGTTAATTTATTGCGTTGTTTTGAGCAAATGTATTTCAAATCGGAAAATATTTGTTCGCAAAGATATATTGAGGAAAAAAGCGACAAACATTTGAAGGAATTTTTTTTAATACAGGATATAGTGCCCCATCTAAATTTTTCCAGAACTCAATAATATTTTCCCTATCTGGATGATTAAATTTTTAATAAACTCATCCGCTTGTATGCTCGTTATCGCTGTCTACAAGACTAATTAATAAAATTCAAATTTGAAGTTTACAGAAGCTCAATAAACACAACATCAAGGCGAATTCATCACAGTTATTCTTGATACTACAACAAGTACACTACACCTCGTACAAAAACCACAAGCAATTTGTTTTTTTAAAATCATTGTACAATGTTAAAAACAGAAATAAAACAAAACAGAAACAAAGATAATAAATAATAAATATATTATTTCTGTTTAGAGGCCTCAAAACAGGCCGTGCGATCGTGCGATATTTCCCGCTGAATGAGAGTGTTTTGCAGTAAACAATTATATTTTACGCTCGCAAAATAAAAGAGCGTAAGCGTACATGTGAGTTTTGCTGACACAATTGTGTATGACGCTGACATCCCTGTCCTAGACCCACCTTAAAGCTTACCGATCGACTCAGATTCACGTTCACGAGGTCCTTTCGGCTGGCTGGCTGGCAGGCGTTCATGTCACCTTGTGGGTAAAGTCCTCGTATAAGCTGCTTTCCGGAATAGGGTCTTTGTGCCCAGTATGAAATCAATTTTATTGAAATTTAAAACATAGATAGATCCATATTTATATGGATACATAGGCTATGCATATTTTTTAAAACTAGGACCAGGAGGGGAGATAGGGGGCAATTCCTGCCTCTCAGAAACTATCAAACCGAATTTAATGAAATTTAAAACATAGATAGATCAAAACTTGGTACCAAATAGATAGACTTGCAAGATTTTATTCTTATAACTGTGGTTAAGGGTATAATATTGTCGGGCTTGACCAAATAAACGTTTTTACTTGTTTTAAAATAAAATGTATATTTCTTCTGAACAATTTTGAAATTTATTTTGATATATATTTTTTTATTCAATTTAAACAGTATTAACTGTCAATAACCACAACCTTTTAAACAACAGCAAATACAAAACAAGAAAGCTTTAGAAAAAACAAAAAATCTAATAAAAACCACAAACCAACCAAAATAATTGTCTTCTGCAAATGCCACTTTAAACATAAAATGAAAGCAAACCTCAAAAGTTAATAACAAAAGACTAAATAGCAAAAAAAAAACAAACTTTTAAAGCTTAAACCACAAAAGTATGCAATAGTATTAACAATATTTTATAAACAAAAAGCCTTTTAATGCCTACATAGAAGTTGAATTAAAGCACAACATGAACAGCGTTGCCATTTGTAAGGTTTTTCCTTTTTTTTTGTTTTTTGAGATGCAAAAATATTTTAAATTTAGATAAAGTTTTTTTCGAGTTTTTAAGAAATATTTAATTTAAAATTTTCCTTATATTAGATGAAGATATTATGTGATGTTTTTAGGCAAATAACCGATCTTATATTCTCTCTGTACTTTATTATTGCAATAGTGTTTAATTGTGTTAACTCCTTCCTACCTTTAAGGTACTTTAGGTGCTAAAGTATCTTTAGTACTAGCTTCAATAAGTTATCTTAAGATGACTTTATAGTTCATTATTTAAAGTTTTATTTTGGACTTTGTAATAGTCATTTCAAAAAGTTAGATTTCGATAACGACTTCCTTAAACACTTTGACCCGTCTTGGCACTTTTTATACGGAAAGAAGTTTATTTTCTGAAGTAATCAAAGTCGTTTCTTAAAACAAAAAAAAAAACCAATAATAACTTCTTGATTTTAACTTATTTTTTTCGTACTAAGTCAAATTTTATTAAATAAAGAATCATTTTCTCATAATCAAAAAATACACGAGTTTGGTATATTATTAAAAATTTCTTTAAGCCAGAAAAACAAAATTAGCTAGTTTTTATTTAAAAAAAAACCTATTTCTGAGTTCAAGCTGCATTTATTTGATATTAGCCTGGTTTTCTTGATATTTAAATTTCTAGCTTCAAGAAACAAATGCTAGGGATTTTTTAAATTAATTCAGAAAATACTCAAGAAAATTTGGCTTGATTCAAATAATTTTTCTTTGAATCGACATATAAAGAAAATTCATAAAATCTGCTTAATTCATATTAAGATTTCTATAACACCACACAATTAGGTAAAAAAATAAATTGCTGTTTTTATGCAGAAAAAATAACAACAACAGAACAAGAAGGAAAATATTAATTGTTTTCATGTTTAAAAAGTAAATTAAAAAGCCAAAATTCCCATTTAGTTTATATTGAGTTTAATACATCATGTCAGGCATGATTGATGCTGGTTTTTTATAATTAGGGATGACACGATACCTCTAAGGTATCGATATTTTTACTAGATGTGGTATCGCTCGTAAAGTATCGATACCTACCCAGTATTGCAGAAAAAGTATCCATACCTTCTTTCATCGCTATTTGTATCGGTTTGTATGATAATATAATAGAAAAAAGCATTTAAAAACTTCTTAGTATTGCAGATAATGGAGTTTTAGCAGCGTTGCCAACTTTGAAATTTCAAACGCACCGAAATGAAAAAACGCGCCATTTAAGGAAAAACATTCCAAGCTTAAAATTTCTTTTTTATTTAAAATTATAAATTAAAATTTTTTTTTACATAACACAAATTATGTACAACAACAAGATCGTTTTACTTTGTTCTTATTGTGATCTGTAAAAGTGGTAGTAACAATTTTGCACTGTTGAGTGAAATGGTATTGAAACAAGTGTATTTTATTGTACAAAGATTTTTTTCTCACGCTGAAACAAAAAGTAGTGTTGAATTTACTTTGGTGCCACCAAAAATTAAAAAACGCACCGAAATTAAAAAAAAAAGCGAACCACGTACCAGCAAATGAATTTTTCGCACACTAACTTTAAAAAAGCACCCAAAATGGTATGAAACGCACCGAGTTGACAGCGCTGAGTTTTAGAGCTATACCATACAATAAGAACTGCAACCCATTGAATCTTTTGTGCAATACGATACAAAATGAGGACCACTTTTAATTTCCACCAAGTACCAATTTTCTTTTCGAAAAATCTTTTTTATCTTACGAAACAAAATTTTAAAGAACATTCAGAACAAAATCGGCAGTATACTATATATGTATATTAATGTGCTGTTTTCACAACAGAAGTGCTTGAACGTGTAGTAAAATTTATATGAAAAGCACTCAGTTTTTTGAGTGTTTTTCATATAAATTTTACTACTCGTCTAAGCACTCGTGTTGTGAAAACAGCACATAAATGTAAATATTTTATTTTACGAAATTGATATAATTTCATCACATTTGAGTCATTGTGTGCAAACACACAGAAACACAATTGAATTAAAAAGAATCAATGAATTTAAATCTTGTTGAAGGCCTCTAATATATACATACATATCGTCGCCTTATGTGCTGTTTCCAGGTGACAAGCAATTGACTGTGTAGTAAAATTTTTATCAAAATTACTCAGTTTTTTGAGTGGTTGTCACCTGGAAATAGCACATAAGAGTGAAAGCCCTCTAACTAACTTCTAGCAAACTTATAATGTTCTCTAGCTTAAGAAGCAAACCTATTTATTTTTGATTTATTTCCTAACATTCTATAGAGTCCCAAATTGAAGTAAATGTTTTTCTTTATTTTTTGAACGGTATCAAAATTTCATATTATGTAAAAAAGGATTTAGCCGGCTTACATTCCAAGTCGACGTTATATACAAGTCCCAGCAACAGTCCACCAACCGAAAATGTTTCATATTAATCCATATTCATTTTTTTTAAATGTAATATTGGACTAGATGTCTAATTTTAGAAATATAAAAAAGTATTTCGATGACCATTAATACATAAATTATAACTAAATCTTACCCTACCTCAGATCTCTTAACTTTATGATAAAAATTAACATTTCTTAGGTGTTTATAAAAATACCTTGGTGTTAATATAGATGGTCCGATTGTAAGCTGTATTTTTATTCACTCAATTCTCTTTAATTTTTATATTTAATTTTTTGTATACAATTTTTTTGTTTACTATTTTGAAATATTGATTTTAGGTATGAAATATCAGGTCCAAGAATTTTAACGTGCGTATTAAAATAAGGTTTCTTTTATATTGTGAGTGGAATGTAATTTTTTCAAGTCGTCTATAATTTCATTTGAATTTAATTACGTGCTTTCAAGAAAATAAAAAATTTAAATTCTATAATAAGAAAATAAAAAATTTTGCGTATTAGTTATTGTAGATTGAGTCACGATTTGAGTCCTTAAAAAAATTGCATTAAAACCGATTCAATAGTTATTTTCTTTTTTTATATCTTCGCTTCTTATTACTTTTCTTCAGAATTATAGCTGTTTTGAAGCGAAATATCTTGCAGCTTTTTGGCAAAAATTAATATAGTAGGTGTAGAAGTAAGAAAGTATAGTCGGTGAAGTCAGACCATATGATACCCTACTTCACTCATGGGCAATCATTGACCCGCTACAACAAAATTATGTTTGAGCTTAAGATTCATATAAGAGTCCATTGTATTATATTATATAGATTAATAAATGTATCAGTATGATTTTTTTTCGATTTTAATGCCTAATAAATGAGTGAATGTTTAAACACAGTTTAAACTCAACAGCTGTAAACAGTGTCCAACATCGATAAATGTTGTCAAATTCATATGGGGGTGTATTGGTATTTTAAATGCCAATTTTATACGTGTAGAGATAGATGGTTTATATTTTTACTGATTTATAGATTTGCTAGCGTAAGCACATTTTAAACAAAAAAGAGAGCTTAACTTGGACTGCCCTAAAAGATTTTAGGGAGGGGGATTATCTGGTATATTTGGTAAATTCTGGACCACCAGCACAACATAGTAGCTATCGTAAATGTATTGTCGCCATATATTTATATCCAACAATTATAAGCAAATTATGGTATTAAAATATTTTCTTTGGGAACCATCAAAAAATTAAATTCATTTATATACAAATTTACATTACAAAATAATGTTTGCAATTTTACTTTAGTGCTTGTTTTTAATTACTTATTTTTTTATTATTAATAAGATTTCTTCATGACGTGCTAAATACCCAATTTTAAGTTTTGATAAATACACTGAAATTTATTGTTGAGAGAAAGCATTTTTACATTGTGCCTTCTTCCTTGATTATTTTTTTTTTTCAAATTATGAGTCATGTCAACATATTTACGTTTTCCCATGCCTGATTAATAAGAAATATTGCCGATATTCTGCCGACGTTATTGCCAAAGGCCTGATATATTTAGGTTTGGTATAGACCTCGGTTATATAATTGGAATTGGTAATTCCATTTTGTTTTGTTAGTTGAGTTTTTTTTTTTTTTTTTTTTTTTTTTTTTTTTTTTTTTTTTTTTTTTTTTTTTTTTTGTGGTTAATGAAAATGTTAAAAACAACTTTTTGCAAAACAACTTTTGCAACTTTTTGTTTTAAGAACTACTTTTTGTAGTGTTTAAATTAGAAATACATACCCACTTGATGTGATATTTTATCAGCGATTGTAAAAACTTCAAGCAATGAAAAGAAATGGATTTAAATTAATTATTTTCTGGTCAACTTATTTTTATGTAGTTAAAAAAGAATTTTTAAACAAAATGAACTCCAAAAACATTTTTGTGTTTTCTATTTCAATATCGGCAATTTTGTAGAAAATAAGTTTTTTCAGATATAAGACGCTTAAAAGAATGTATGGCAACACTGCACATGGGTTCGAGAAAACTCTTCTCAGTTTAAAATATAATGGCATATACGTGTTTTTATATTATCGGCTCCTAAAACTAGGCAATTTGGCAATTAAATCTTATAATTATAATAGTTTCCGGAGGAAATTAATATTTTTCAAAGACGAGGTTCAAGGTTTTCTGTAGTTCAAAATATAAAAATATTGAACAAGAAAAATGTTCTGTTACTTTTCGTATAAAAATGTTCTATTAGCACAATTTGGAAAAGTTTTATGTTGTTACCCATAAATCAAGTGAAAATCAAGTTAAATCAATTGAAAAATAATTGGTATTCAAGGTCAAATTTCAAGGTTTCAAGGATTGAGATATACTTTTGTTACACTTTATTTCAATAGAATTCTCCAGTCAAATGGGAGCTTGAAATCAAGTGGAATATTAAAGTTTTAATACAGTTTAACTTAAGCCTTGGAAAGAAGCTCAATTCAATCCTTGAATTGTAGTTCAACTCAAGTCTTGACTTAATGCTAAATTTAAGTCTTGAGTTACAGTTGAAATAAGCTTGAATTACAATTAAATTCAACTTGAACTTTGGTTGACTTCATGCTTTGAAATACAATACTTTTCAAGTAGAAATAAAACCACAATTCATGCTTTCTTTTTCTAGTAAATTATTTATCTTTATTTTCCAAAAAAAAAATATAATAAATTTTATTAAGAATACTTAAATTAAAGTGGCGAAAAACAAGCTACGGTCATTAATTAATATTAAAAATAAAATAGAACCCATCGTTTGAAATGGGATTTTGGGTAGAATTATTATTATTTTTTTTTATTGATGAAATTTACGGTTGCTGCGTTTGCAGCAATTAAATTTCCTCTAATATTCTCTGCATAAGTCTATTGCTGGTTTCCAATTTTTCTTTGAGCTCCATAATATCTAAAATAAGATATTAATGTTAAAAAAAAAATAATAAATTGTAGCAGTAACAACTTTAACGGTCCTTTCACACTGTACGATTAAAAGTTCCGTTCAACTTTAATCGTAGATTGTGAAAGGGGCTGTATACTTATTGTTATATACGATACTTACCTTTCTTTGTTGCAAGCTCTACAATATTAATGTCACAGTGCATGCAAATGGAGTAGTAAAATCAATATATGGTGTGAATAAGTGGAATGAAAATAATTGCGTTCTTTTCTAAATTTTCAAACATTTTACTATCTTATTTTCGATTGATGACCAACAGTGCTCAACCACTGCATTGTTTACTTCAAAATGGTTGCTAAATTTTATATTCAAACGGCTAATTAAAATATTCTGTATTCTGGAGAATTAAAATATTCTGTCAGATTAACAATATGAAGTGATGATATAAGGAGTAGGCTTTTTTTAATGGAATATATCCTATATAAGTTCTCACCTATACTATATATCGCACTTGTTCATCGATATGGGGTTAAGACTGCATTTTTTTTTTAGGCAAAATACTAGAGAAATAGATCTTAGATTTCTACAGTGGGTAAATATGGCCACTGTTTATCGTTTTCTTGCAAAAAGTGAAAATTGTAAAATTTCGACTTGACGCTGTTTAGAGGAACAAGTGCGATATGTTGTTTTGGGCGTTTTGTAAAAAATTTCAGGTTATTTATTTCTATACAGATTTTATTTTCCTTTAATTTGGGGTTTATTTTTGGTTCTTCATCCAATTGGCGTACATTTTCTAATACAATTCTTTTACATAGTTGGCTACCAATTTGATGGTGTTTCCTCAATTTTTTTTTATTTGTTGCAAATAATTTTCAAATGCAAAAGCACTAAATAAACCCATATCACCATATGATTTTGCATCGTCAACTGAGTGCAACAAGCAATGGAAGTTGAATGTAAGTAGCACTTCATCGAAAACAAGGGGACTTGATTTAAAAAATCTCTTAACATATTTGTGCACAGTTTTGGTTTAGAAAGCCACCTCGATTCGATTCGATTCTTATAAAAATATTGCGGAGGCTCGGTAATATCTTTTATTACAAAAATGCCAGTTTACAGTAAAAATTGTCTGTACTCAAGGCTTTCTGGCAAACTCTCGAGGAATTTAATTGCTCAGATATAGAAGACGGGACCCAAATAACTTTATTTTATTCAAAATTAATCAATAATTTGTTTTCCTTTTCTTTACCCAGCATATAAGAAATGTGTCTGTGACTCCTAAGCAAACTACGTGCATATAGTCGTTCGGTAAACATTTAATCATGTCGATATCCAATTTCTCGATTTCTAAATTTTTTCGTTTTTTACGTTTTATATTAATAAAACATTTTTTTTTTAATGTTTATATTTTAATAAAAGTTATAACTATTATGGTTTAGGAAAATTTTATTTATTTAAGATAATTTGTACAAAAAATTTAAATAATTATTTAAAAACAGAAATAATTTGTTAACGTATTTATTGTTGTGTTCTCTTTCGTTTGAACTGAAGTTTATTTCCAGTTAAATTTTAAGCAATTAAATTTTATTTTTGAGTGCTTATTGGGTAAATACAAAAAAAAAAAAAAAAAAAAAAAAACAGAAAAATAACTTATAAATTTAAAATTAGGCATTCAATCTCTAATAAAATGATGCAAAAGTAAAAAAAAATATATGAAAAGTCTTAAAAAAATGCCAAAAAATTACTTTGACTTAAAGTCTCTTCAGGGAAAAGAAGCAACACCTTTTCGTGTAAGTCTTCCTTCTTTCTAAGAGGTTGATCGCGTCTAATCAGAGA
Source organism: Pollenia amentaria (assembly GCA_943735925.1). NCBI lineage: Eukaryota > Metazoa > Arthropoda > Insecta > Diptera > Polleniidae > Pollenia > Pollenia amentaria. The sequence continues at coordinate 194,299,569 of OX031006.1, forward strand.
GCATTATCTGTCACCATGGGACAGGTTATTGGTTAAGGCTCCTTCGGGATTCACGTGGTAGCTGTGTTTTATGTGGGGATGATCAGACTGCTGGTGAATCTCCCTATGAGCTGTGGTTTTTCAACAGATTGTGCTTACTACTTTGCAGCGAAGGGTAGATAGTTTCAGCTCTCAAACAAGGGATGAGTGTACTGGGTTCTGCCGAACTCTATACGCTTAAGGGTGCTTCCTATTGTGTTGGCTGCGCTCACACCTTGAGGCCGTGGTAAACGCATCGTCACGGAAATCATTCCACATCTGCGACTAAGTTTTACAGTTCATGTTTTTTCTCTGACGATTTAAAAAGAAGCATTAAAAATTTTAAATGAAAACAAGTAAAAAAGCAAGCGCGACCATTTAATACCCTCCAACAAATGTGAGCAATAAAAATTATTTTCGAGAATGGATAATATTTTGCGGTTGTGTCCAATTAGTAACCTATCAACTCAAAAGTTTCTTATGAAGCTTAAATTTATACAACTGTAAGTTATGCCGAATCTTTGTGATATTTATTAGTTTTGAGTTATTTTAGGACGGGGATGTACATGCGAACTGATTCTAAAAGGCAACTGAGCAGTTAGAACGACTTAAAGCCCTAATAAATATTTTCTTTGTTGTTATTATTATTATCTATTACTTTTCTTTGTTTTATTTCGGCATTTTGTAAATTTTTACGGTTTACGCTAAAATTTATTACTTAAAACGAACAACAATTCCGTCGAATACAGCAAAAAAAAAAATTATAATAATAATGAGTTTAGTTTTTTTAGTACCAGTGTTGCCAATCCATGAGTTTTTCGCATTTCACATTTTGTGTGTAATTTCTACTTAGATCTGTAGCCCACGTGTAATTAGTTTCATGTGTAATTATACTTTCAGTTCTGTTTTTCATAAACTTTTGCATTTTCAAAAAACAAATTAAACAAAAGATAAGTTTTCAAACAAAGTATTAGAAAAAACAAAAGCTCGGGGTGGAAATGAAATACAATAACTTTCAGTATTTCAGTATTTTTGTCGTAACTCGGGAATTTTTCAAGCGATTTGACAGATTTATATACCGACATCTTAAAGAAGAAATTTACCATTTACCTTAATAATAAAACTTGGCCTCGGGAAGATCTATGGTTCCCGAAATAGGTATTTTTTATAAAAAAAATTATATATTGGTAATAACTTTTTTGTATCGGAACCGATTTTTCCGAGTTTTTCAAAAATATGTTTTACTCAATATTTCTGATCTCCTGATATATAAGACGTATCCATAGGTCATAGGACAGCCCAAAAATTTAAGTTTTTATTAAATGTTTTTTGTTTTTTGTAGGGGAGGTACCACGCTCACTTCTCCAATCTCGCCCATATGTTGTGGAATTCTGGGTATTGATAACCGAGATGTTTGTACATAATTTGGAAACTTTAGCCTTTTTTGTTCTCCAGATATACAGAAATTTATAATTTTTTGTATGGGAAGTGCCACGCCCGCTTCTCCAATCCCGTCCATTAGTTTAGAGAGTTGGTATATGGATAAGTGAGATGCTGGTACTAAATTTCAAAGTTCTGGCCGGAAAACCAATTTTAACATACACACGGGCAGACGGACAGACGGACAACCGGATTTGAACTTCTCTTCTTATAAGGAGCTTAAATATATATACTTTATAGGATCTTAGATCAATATTGCAGAAATTACAAACGGAATGACAAAGTTATATATATCTTTTTACTTTCGGTGAAGGGTATAAAGGGAGTACTTTTTAGGATTTCAGTAAATTGGTCGTAACTCGGGTATTTTTTCATGGATTCGACAGATTTAAATACCGACGTGTTAAGGAACACATTTACCATTTACTTGGGTTATAAAACTTTTAAATATATATATATATATAAATATGTTGGTAATACCTTTTTTGTATCTGAACCGATTTTCCGTGTTTAAAATTTTAGTTTTTATAAAAAGTTTTGATGTTTTTTTTAGCCCAATTTTGACGTATTTTGCTCATAACTTAAACATTTTTTATTCGATTTGGCAGAAATAAACTAAAAAAAAACGCAACGAAGTTTTATAAAAATAAAAAAAAACCTGGTTACTTTCGGTGATGGGTATAAAACAAAAACAACAAGGGATTTTATGGAAAAATTAGAGGTAGTAGTAGCAAAATTTTAATGAGCATATCTGACATATATATATATACCTACTAAGTCCCCATCATGTATGAGGTCTTCGGAAAACCCTTTTCAACAGCGGACGGACAGATGGACAACCGGATTTGAACTTCTCTTCTCATAAGAATCCAGAATATATATACATACTTTATAGGATCTTAGATCAATGATGTAGAAATTACAAACGGAATGACAAAGTTGTATATACCATTTTACCTTCGGTGAAGGGTATAAAAAGGGATGGTATGAAGTTTGCATTACAATTTTAAATAATTCATTAAGTTGTTATATTTAATTTTATACCATGGGGTTATTGCTTTGAAAAAGAACAATTTTTTTAGCAAACTTTTTTTAAGGATATGTTTCCTTTTATTCTTCTAAGCGTTTAAACCTTTAAAAAAGACTTTGTTAGAGAAATACTTAATATATTTACGGGGTTTGCCACTTTGTAGAGTAAAAGTACAAATAAGTAATAACAAGTACGAAAAAATAGTCGGTCTAGACCGTCACCGCAGTATTTAGAGACAACTTTTCGAGAGTGTGCCCTACTTGGGACCCATGGACAATCATGTACCCGTCAGAACAAAATTATGTGATTACAATTCCTTATGGTTACCTACATCTATATAAGACTTTATCGTTTCAAAGTGATTTTAAGGTGTGGACACAACATTTCGCCATGAAATAGTGGCTATCGCAAATATTATTGTCAATACCAATCTTTAAAAAAAAGTAATGGCCTTTCAAGCTTCTTTTGAGGGTGTTATTTGTATGGGACATTTATATTTTAATAATATTTTTGTAGACTGATTAAGATTAAAATATAATATTTTTGGGCCAACTTAATACCACCATAATAAGATTTTTTTTCAGTATTTATTTATTGAATCTTCATATATTAAATATGAACTAACAATAATTAATCAAATCTTTTCCTAATATTTGCTTTATGTCCTGCAAGTGCCAGACAAAAAAGATTTCGTCATCACGGTTTATGTTCACACATGTAGGTGTTTATCGTTCACCTGCTTGGGTGAGTGCTACAGTGTCTCTTCTTCTTAAAACCATAATAAGAGGGTTTACTCTTTTTAAAAGGTTTGGCATAAGCAAATTAAATGTATATACCGAATTTCATTGAACTATCTCTAAAATTGCGACCAGTACCTTGTGCACAAGGCTTTCCTGGGCAGCCCTCCAGCCGGATGTATATTGTACAAACTGATACTAAGTCAATCGGTACACTCAAAGGCGCTCCTAGGACTAATATTTTTAAGTGTTGCACACACCAGCACAAACGTGTGGGTATAAGAACTGAACCAGAAAAATGTTTTTCAATAGCAAACCAAATAAATATACAATTTGCACAACTTTTTAACACTTTCTTTGTGAAAATTAAAAAAAGTAAAAACACAAAAATATTGTTCATTTCCATTTTATAAGTTTTAAACTCGTTGTTGAGCTGTTTGTTTTCTTTTTTTCAGGGTTGTTGAAACTTTGCGGATTGTTTTCGTTTCAATATTTTTTCACTTTTCATTCATTTTTAGTCACTTTTTAAATTTTATTTATATTTGTGTTTGCTTTTGTTTTCACTTGCCACTAGTTTAATTCTGTTGCAGCTATTTGTAAGCTTTATTTACATATCTCAACTACGGTTGTCAGTGTTTGCACGACCGAAGGGTTCGGCAGAAAGGTTAAATTTCAGGATTAATTTTAAAGAAAGTTACAACAAATTAGTATTAATATCTTACAGTTCATTTCAAAATACTTTACATATCGCATTGCTTCCTCTTAAGCGGGTAAACTCAAAAATCTTACATCATTTTCTCTAGTGATTTGTCAAAAAATATGCAATTGTATCCCCCTTTGTGATATAAGATTTCAAAATTCGGAATTTATCACAACAAACAAAATCGTATTGATTAAAAAAATGTGTATTCCCGAAAATAACTTCCATAATAAATTTGCAGGTGCCCGTGCACAAAAAACTGAACTGGCATAATATTGCCTAATTTTGATTTTATTTCGAAAAATATAAAGCAATTTGTTTTAATTTTTTTTCTTAACCCACTTGCAACTACAATTGTTGGGAATATCCAACCAATTGTGGTGGGGAATTGAAGAAAGGATAAACTCACTGTTTATTGGTGGTATTTTGTTTAAGCTTTGATATCGTTGCAAATAAGACTTGAATGTTTTTAATTCTCATTTATTATGTCTTTAGCTTTTCTTAAGTCTTTGGGAAAAGTTTTGCGGATGATTTGGCATAAGCAACCAGTGAAATGTGCATAGGAATTAGCTCATCCTGCAACAATTAATTTCAGTGAATTTATCAAGAATGAAAATTGGGAATTTTGCTCAACAAACAAAATCATATTAATAAACAAATCTATTTTGGCCCACGCCCACTTCTTCACTCCTGCCCACATTTTGTCGGATATTGTCTATTGATAATCAAGATGCTTTTACCTGATTTGGAAAGTTTGGCTTTTGCGGTTCTTCAGATACACAGAAGTCTATAATGTCTTTGTATGTAAGTGCAACGCAAACTTCCTTAATTAAGAAACAACAAGGGATTTTTGGGTAAAGTTAGAGGCAGTTGTAGTTTTTTGCTCATATCTCAGCCATTTGTGGAACCATGAGGGGTTCAAAATTTAGCGCTGCCTTTGAGACTTACATAAATATATAAGAACCCAGATCCCATAATTTCAGTGGTCTTCGTAAAACAAATTTCAACAGACAGACGGACATTGTTAAATCAACTTCACTACTCATAACGGCCCAGAATAATTTTACTGTATAGGGTCAAAGGTCAATATTGTAGAAATTATAAACGGACTGATGAGCTTATATAAATAAACTCTTTCCACTTTTGGTGAAAAAGTCAGCTTCAAAGGCTAATAATCCACCACCTGGCGAGAATTTCGGCCTGCTGGCGGATGTCCCTAGATGCTGTTTGCGGGGTTAGATAGTTCCAGCTCCTAAACAAGGGGCGAGTGTAAAATTTCGCAGAGATATACACTGGAAATGCAATCTGTGTGTGTTATTGGCACTCACACACAGGGGGTTGGTTAGCTTATTGTTTGTTATCTATTGGTTTAGGCCACCATGAGATTAGGCGTCCACAGCAGGTACTCCTGTAAGTCGTTTCTTCTACTAAATATTCGGTCGACCTTCAACCACTTTATGATGTATATAGATAAATCATAAAAAAAATTTGGTAAGTGTTTTTTTTTTTGTTGCTGCAAACTTGAAAATTCAGAGTTTATGACTTTTTATAAGAGTGAGTTGTTGTTTTTCATTCATTCATTTGTCTTTATATGGCGTGTTTATCCATAATTCTCGTAAAACAATGCGTGTGAAAGTGTTTCAACGTATTTGTTTAAAAAGTCGTTTTATTTGTCTTTTCATCCAACCATTCATCCATTCGTATCTTAAGTTTCCAGTTGCAGCTTCTGTTATAGCTTTTGGTGTTTTTCCTCTTAAACAAAAAAAAAACCTATTATTCACTTTTTCTTCTTTAAAACCGAGTGCTTGTAAAGAAAATTATTTTCATTAACACTTTGTTTGTTTTATAGCTGCTAGAGACAAACAAAGTTTTTCATTTTTGGAAAAATTGCATCAGAAACTTTATTAAAGCATAGTAAAAGTAAATTTGTAATCAATTGTTCCAAACAGAAGTGATTCTGGGATTTGTGACAATAGAATAAAAACAAAAAGAAATAACTAATGACATATGAAAGGAGAACTAATAATTTAGATGGAATATTACAAAAAGGTAGATTTTGTTCTATAAATAAATTATTGGATATTTGTATTTGAAAAACACCAAGGACTGGTATTGTAGTAACTAACACTTAACACGTTTATTGAGAATAGATGTGTGACATGTTAAATGGTGGCTGTTAGGTGTCAATAGATTTTAAATTTTTAATCGTGTTTTTAAAAATTAGTTTTTGTATCCTTCGTATTTTTTTAAGGTGACTTTTTCTATCCAACCAACAATTTTTGAGCCTGGTTTGGTAGTGTTACTTCCAAAATTATTAATTTTTCGATTTTTAAAAATGAAAAAAAATGTAAATCAATATTTAAATAAAAAGTAAAAATGTTATTCCATTTTCAAAAGTTGTTGGGTGGACAGACACATTTTCAAAAAAAAAAAAAAAAAAAAGAAAAAAACAAAAAAAATCGAAAGATACACTAATTTTCGAAAACGCTATTTAAAATTTCAAATGCAAAAATCTCCATCAAAAAAAAATTAAAAAATGTTTTTCTTTTAAAATATCTAAAAACGAATATTAAAAAAAGCCAATCTGGACCATTATTAAGAATGTTATGAAGAAGAAACTAAAGAAAAGAGTCCTTTGAAGGAGTTATCAAAAAAACTAAAAAATATCACAAAATTAGAGAAATCAAAAAAAAAAAAAAAAAAAAAAATGTTTAAGCCATAATGGAAGATTTTATATGCTTAAGGAAATCGAGGAAAAAGACTGAGAAGTTAGATATTATGGGTTGCTATCGATTTCTCCAATATCAACGAAAAGTGAAAAATAATTTTCCAAGTCACGTTTTATCAAAAAAAAAAAATCGCTAAAATCCTAATAATTTAAACCAAATTATTTGTCTAAAAGATTATTTTTTAAGATCTTCTTAAACTATTGAAATAATGACAAAGAAGGTGTTCAGTAATATTCATTTAAAATTACAACAACAGATTTTTGTTTCACGTACTTTTTATATGTAGATATGTTATTTGTTTCTTGTCATATCAATCTTTTAACAGAATTAACCTAAACAGTTAGAAGTGTTCAAACTTAAAAAAAAAATAAACCAGGACTTTTATGGTATAATGGAAGACTTTATATGTTTAGAGAAATCCAGGAAAAGGACCGAGAAATTAGATATTCTGTATTATGGGTTGCTTTCGATTTCCCAACATCTACAATAAGTGAAATAATTTTTTCCACGTCAAGTATTATCAAAACTAAAGAAAATAATCCCTTAAATCCTAAAAATTTAAACCAAATTATTTAAAAAAGATTATTTAATAAATCTCCTTAAACAATTGAAATAACTAATAAAGTTATCTACCTCCATTATCTATCCACAATATTTATGTGTTAGTTAAAAAATATGTATTACATATTAATGAATTATTTTTTTGTTTTTTGCTCGTTTTAGATTAAGAATTGTTATGTTTGCTATATTTTTGTTTTTTTTTTTTTACTAATAAACTCCAAATAATAATTAACTTGTACATATTAATTTATTGAAATTACCTAATTTATAAAAAATGTTATTAATCGGTTAATCGATCAATGACAAAATTAACCGATTATTAACCAATTAAACCAAAACTTCGGTTAATTAATCGAGCGATTAACCGATTAAAGCGAAAGTCCGATTAAATGAATACCCCAGTAAATATGTACCTTGCAAATAAAGAAGATTTGCTGCAATTTTTAAAGCTTTGTTCTGCATACGCTGTGGATAATTCAATTCTGCACTTTTTTTATCCATACAGGACATCTTAATAACTCAGATGACTTTCGACTTAGGCTTGGAAAATTAAAAATTTTGTTCATTTATCAAATTTATTTTTAAACTTAAAAAAATACCATTGGCTTGAGCAATTTTAAATGAATTTGTGTAATTGAAATTACTTAATTTATAAAAAACTTATTAATCGGTTAAGCGATAAAAAACAAAATTAACCGATTAAACCAAAACCTCGGTTAGTTAAACGAGCGATTAAAGTAAAAGCCCGACTAAATTAATACTCTATTACATACATATTGTATTGTATATGCATTATATATTATTTATCTACTTACATAAGAAATTGTTTCAGTGTACACAACTGAGTTAATCAAAATTAATATTTATCTTAATAGCCGCTAGGCTCTTTCAGCAATTTACTAAAAGTTATCAGAAGACATAAAATTGGAGAAATTGCAAACCAAATTTAATATTACAACCCTTTAATTTATTTAAAATTACATAAACACAAATTAAATTTTATATTTTTTCCAAAAAAAAAAAAAAAAAAAAAAAAAAAATTAAATAAGAAGCTCGACTGTCTTCTGCCAGGCCGAACTGTTGTATTTGCAGTACAGTAAACAAAAAGATTGACCAAAGCGAAGGCATGTTTACAAAAATATGTTGGTAACTTGAAACTGGATAGAAAGTGAAATTTTTATTTCAATTTCATTGGAAATATAAAGTAACGGTCACAACAACAAAAACTACAACAACTACCTGTTGAAATGAAAAACCAGATTACGGATTGAAAACATAAAAAACAGACGACTTTTTGATGAATATAAGAAGAAGAAAAAAAAAACAATATTGAAGACATCTTTACACCGACACAAACATCAACATACGTATCTACCAAACGAACAAAGACTTAAACTTATTGCTAAAAGAGACAACCTTAAACTTGATATTTCTTGCAAAATATTTTATAAAATTTATTAAAACAGCAAAAAAAAAAACGACACGATAAATAAAAGCAAAATCAAAACCTTTAGACATTGTCTAGAGAGGCATAACGGTATTAAAATTTATTACAATTTTTGAAGTTGCACAGCGCACATATAAAGAAAAGATGTAAGAAGTTGGTTAAGCCAAATGGCTAAAAGCGGTCGAAAAAGGCAAAAAAATAAAATGAATTTACAAATTTTTGTTACTTAAGTCTGTAAGAGTACGAGAATAAAAATGTATCTCCTGTTACACAGTTTGTTGGTTTTGCTAAAGGTTCAGTGTTTCTTTAAATTTGAGAAAGAAAAATAAGTAAAAGTGTTTTTGTTATGGATTTTTGGGCACCCTATAGGTGGTACTATAAGGAGTGAGAATGATAAAAAAGTTATAGTATTTTCATACATTAAGTCAAGACTTTAATACCCTCCACCACGAGTGGCGAATGCGGGTATATTAAGTTTGTAATTTCGTGTGAAGCTTTTTTATATTCTGGGTCGTTGAGTAGTTCTTAGTATATTTAGCAATGTCCGCCTGTCTGTTTGTCCGTCGGTTAAAAATGACTATCCAAAAGACTCAACAAGAAGAACAAATAAGTTGTTATATTAGTTCTAGATTTCCTAAGCATTTTGGGATTGAACGAAACCACAATCGGCTCAGTAGAGAGTTATTTATTTATTTATCTATAATATATTCAATTCCTGCACAACAAAATTTAATCTTATATTTAAAGTACAGGAAAGCAGTTTCATAAATTAAATTAAGAGATCATCACATACAATTGAATTAAATGAAATTAAACTATAAATTATTTATATAATATGATAATATTTATCTTCTGCGTTGCAAACTACTTAAATAAGAAGTTCTTAAAACTACTTGCGTTGCTATTAAGTTGCTGAACTTGAGGAAGACAATTCCATAGACGTATGTATAAACAAATTCTGTTCAGACACAAGAAGGCTATGCAACGGAATTATAATTCTTTTAGCTCTAAGTGATCTGGCAAACCTAATTTTAACGCTAAGATATCGTGGAGTCTCCGAATTGATAACTTTATGTAATAGTAAGAGTACACGAATATTTAAAAGATTGTCAAATGAAGCATGTGACACATGATCATATCTACCAAGGCCAAACACATAACCTACAATATTGGCAGTGTTACGAAATTAGATTTGTCTAATAATTATTTATGGTTTTAGTTATAAGTTATCTTGTAAATTATAGTTTAATGTCATATTTGTTACTATTTTTATGAACGCCACTGTACTAAATTTTCTAGCAATTGTAATTGTAGACTTTAGATTTAGATGTATAACAGTTATTTTAAAATAATTCGAACACAACATGCAATTTGCGAAAAGTTCACAACCAAAAATTAAACCTGGAAGAATTAATCTAATATTTAAAGGAGTATAGTATTGTGTCGACCAAAGGCACCTTAACTTTATATAAGTTTGACCAGCAAGTGTGTTGACATGATTGGTCCAAGTAAGACTATCATTGAAAATTAGCCCAAGGTTTTAGGCAGCATTCACAATATTGATTTTTTCCCCATTAATTAAAATTTCAAGACCGATATTAGAACCAAGTGATCTCTTATGTCTTATTATGCACTTCGACTTATTAGGGTTTAAACAAAGTCCGTAAGATGTAGCCCAACGATTAATTTTATCCAGATCATCATTAACTCTCATGATGCTTTGAGTAACAGATTGTACTGGGCTACTTAAGTACAACTGCACATCATCTGCGTACATATGTATATTGCAGTGAACAAGATGTTTTGGCAAGTCGTTTATATAAAGTGTAAAAATCAATGGTCCGAGAATTGACCCTTGAGGTACACCTCTAGATAAACGTAATGAAGAAGATTGCACATTGTTTGATTGGAAAAATTGCGAACGGTTTGAGAGGTAGGAAAATAACAGCCGTGGTGATGTTTCTGAAAAGTTAAAAAAGTGCACAATTTCCATGGAAAGCATACTGTGGTCAACCGTGTCAATGGCTTTTGAATGATCAAGAAGAACTAGGAAATTAAGCTTTCCATCATCTAGTTTACGCCGTATATTTTCAGACACATCCAGTAGTGCAGAAACACAACTATGATTAGTATTAGTACGAAACCCTGATTGTTTATAAGACAACAAATTATTGGCACTGATATATGCACAGAAAAAATTATTAAATTTTTCCAATCACCAAATTTATTCCAAATTCATAATATCAAGCAAACAAGTTGTTGGTTTTGCGCCTATTACCAAATTGATTATATTGATATTATTATTGATATTTTTAATTTTAATTAATAAAGTGATCAAAATTCTTTGCCATTTCAAACATTGTGTTAATTTATTTAAATAAACATTGACAATTCTCAACAACAATTCTACATGTTTAAATTATTTTATTTTAAACGAAAAAAGTAAATTAATATTTTTTGTTATTTAATTAAAATTTTAATTGAAAATTTATTTCAAAGCAACTAAAATGTTAATTAAATCAAAATTAAATTTTTAATTTTCTTTCAACAAAAAAAATAATGGATTCAATTATCAAATTTATCAAATTTATTAAATTTAAATACTTTTTAAAACATATTTTTAATTGATAAAACACTTTTTTCTGTGTGATGACATTTGAAGATGAAGAATTTTCTCCAGTACATTAGACAAGTAGCACAGAATAGCTATTGGCTTAAATTCAGAATCAGTTTTTGGTATTGGCACTATTTTTCAATATTTCCATTTCAACGGAAAGGTGCTAGTCATAACGATACTGTTGAATAAATGGGTTATATTTGGCAAAAGTACTGGCAGCAGCATCTATATAAATTTTGGATGCATGTTATCACAGCCCACTACATTAGACTTAATTAAATTAAGACATAGGGTGACTTCAGATTGCGTTACAAAAGCGAATTTAATCTAATTGGCAGTTGCTTGCATTTTCCGTCCTACAAACTCAAATCTCCCGAATGCATTTCCATGCCTGTCTAGAATCGACAGCACAACTAAAACGCCTAGAATGGTTATCTGTTTTAGCAATTCTGATCCTATTATTCACATCTTCTAGCAGCCTTAAATTCTGCTCCCAACTATGAGGTTCTGAAACGTTTCCACCTAGAATACGCAATGTCTCTTGCAAATTAAAAATTTCATGTTGGCAGAAAATCAGGGTTTAATTTTAGGGCATATTGTTTTAGATTTAATAGGTACCGCATCGTCATATAGAAGCTGTATATTACTCTCCAGAAACGAAACTTGCTCATCAACTGAAGGCATGTAGTACATTTGTGACCATTCGATAAGAGAAGCATTCTGCTTAAGCACGTTGTAATTTACGTTTTTTGAAGACACGATAGTAGACTGTACATTGTGATGGAGAAATTTAAAAATGATATATTAAAAAAATTAAATAATGCTTTGAGAAACATGGGGCAGATATTTGGTCATATAATATTACGTTTGCAGTATCTGCAACAAAAAAAATATCAAGCAAGGTTCTAATGGCTGTGTGAAGTGTTGGGTTAGTAGTATTAGTGGGAGTTAATCCAAGAAACAACATATTGTCAGTTAATATTGATTCTATTAGAATATTCGAATTAAAATCGCCTGATACAACAACATCATCATATGCAGTGACCAGCGTTTCAAGGGTTAAGCAAAAATTAGACAAACAAATTCTCTTATTAGGCACCCTACCAACATTTTTCTACCATCAGAAACTACTTCTATAAAAATGTATTCAACTTTATCCTCTCTATCGGCCCTATTATGAACAAAAATTCCCCGGGAGTTTTTTCCGTTTTCCCATTTTTACAATTGAATTTACATAGGGAAAATGGGAGAAGGGAAAAAACTCCCGGGGAATTTTTATTCATAATTGGGCTGTATTATGTGAAGTATTAGTCGAAGATTTTAAGAAAACTCGGCAAGAGGATACAGATTTCAAATATTCGACATGTACACAAAACCGGGTTTCGAATAACTCGAAAAAGCGTAATACATAAAACCGGTTTCCGTTTTTTCATTAAAGTCCAGCTTGAATAACCGGTTCTTAGACTTTTTATTATTTTAAGAAATGCGGTATAAAATAGGATTAAATTATCAAGTTGATTCGGTTCATCGAATAACTTAAATTTACATATTCTACTTTAACATACAAACAAATTACACAGAATTTCAAATTTATTGAAAGAAGATGTGTTAATAAAATATGTATATAGGAATTTCCACAGAAAAGTCTACTTTTTGTCTCGTTACACCACCAAGCATTTTAAATTGTTTCTAAAAAAAAAAATAATGTATGGGGGATTCACAAGGTGTGTTATCAAGTCAAATCGTCATAATATCCTTAATAATTTTTTACAATTGTTTAAAAAAATATTGTTGTGTTTCAAACCAAAATATAATTTTTATGCTGCGTTTTATTGCAAATTATGAGCGGTTGCTCAAAGCAGTCAAATTTTTTTTTTTTGGTTATTATTTTAAGACATATGACTTTATTATTTTAGGACAACCTTGGTAATCCCCCAATAGTATTTTTACCTTCTTGTATTTTGGTGTAAAGTGAAAAAATTTGAGCAACATGAGTCCTAAATAATTGCTTGATGGCGTATTGCGACAAAAAGAGAGGTTCTCTGTAGAAGTGCCTATTAGCGGTCCCAAAAAAATTAATTTTTTTTTCATGGGTGCTCATTAGGGTGATCGATTATTCGACTTTTTTCAAAAACCAGTTTTCGAATATTCCGAGTAGTTGCTATTAAAAAAAACCCGATTTTCGGTTAATCATTTTAAAACTAACCGGTTATCCGGTTTTAATTTGAACACATAAAAACACAATAAAGTTGAATTAAATAAAAACAAAACATTTCACAAAGGTAAGAAACCAACAAATTACATAGATATGACTAAAGGTATGGACAGACCCAACAAATATTTGACGATAATATCCAAGACAAGTCTAACCAGTAAATTGATCAAATTTTTACTTTATTTTTTACAATTTCTTTTTATTCACTAAACTTTATTTGATATTTTTTCCTATTTGAAAAATATTGCAAGCAAAACACAAATTTGGTCTGACCAGACCAATACGGTAATCCTAGGGTTAAATCAGTTTTATTCAATTGCGATTTGAATTTGTTAAAAACACAAAATTAAAGTCTGCCTTTTAAATATGCCACACAAACTTCTATTAAGTCATTAAAATAAGGCAAATATTTTTGTCGGCAAATAAAATACGAGATGTCAAAGGTAAAGCTGGTTGCAGCATTTTCTAACGAATTTAGATCTACTGATCCATAGTGGTGCTTCCTATGTATAAAGCTTATGGACTACAGAATGTGTAATTAAAGTTATTTTATTAATAATGCCAATAATACGTCTTCCCCTTATTTTAAATGTATAAAATCAATCATCGGAAATTCGGTGTATAATACTTTTTTAGTTCTTAGATCCGAAATTCTGAGTCGTGTTTCAAACTAAAGCTTTCTGTTTTACGATAGCTAATGACTAGTTGTATTAGCTTTAATATTGTTTATTTCCTCTAAATCACTACTACTTTGAGCAACTCAGCATAATTATAAATATTTTTGACATGAGAAAAAACCCCAAACCCATGTAATCAACAATTTTGCAGAGTCATCCATAAAATACGTTAAAACTAAAGAAAAAATACATTTCCATATTGCAACGACAAAATAAAACAAATCTTGAGATACATTTTCTTGTACAGACATTTAGGCGGTCCAGTCAACTTGTGAATAAGATGAAATAGAGAGACCAAAGCGTAAAGTAAAAACAATTTTAATGCAACTTCAACATGTGTCAAAAAAGTTGTTTATTCGCCGACTTGGACATAAGTAAATGCGTTTACAAAAAGAAAAAAAAAACAGTTTAAAATCCAAGATAAAGACTGACTGATTTAAACGTTTATAACAGTATTTTTTTTTTATTTTAATAATTGTGCTCTCATGGTCTTTTATCAAAATTATTTATGTGTAAGTATGAGTATTAGGAGGGTGAATTGATAAGTTGCCGTGTTAATACTTAAAACAATTCAATAGTATCTCTTAAATCACAGATTTCATTTACAGACGATGGTTCCTCTACCTCATAAAAAAAACATACATAGGTCTCGATAAGGGTTTTTAATTTCCCGGACACCTTCTAGTATTTGCTTGAATCCAAAAGTTTTGACATCCTTGTTTTGTAACTTAAAAAATTTAAAAAAAAAATTATGCTGGACAATTAGTCGAACATTTTTTATAGTATTCAAAGTCCGAAAACTTTTTACTCGTTAAATTCATCATTTAACAGTTTTTTTGTGAAAAATTTAATTTTCTACAGGAATATGACCATCGAAATTGTAAAAAAAAAAATCTTTTTAACACTTTGATTTGCAAAATACGAAAAATAATTTCACATGTAAATTACAAGGAAAAACTGAAAGTCGTTTAGCATCGCGTTTAATTAAATTATGACGTTGATCTTGTGGGAACAGCATTCTTATGCTTAACAGAAACTTTTGAAATTATAGAACTTTAGAAAAACAAAAAGAACAAATGTTTTTTTTTGTGCAGTTATTTTTCTAATGAAAACAAAAACTGAAAGACATTGTAAATGTACCGAGCAAATATTACGGCACAACAGAGAAAAATATCTTATGGGTCGATTACGGAGGGCAACTGAACTGGAGTTGTGTTGCCAGCACTGAAATCAATTAACGCCGCTGATGTTAAAATATAAAATAAGAAAACATTTTTTATAATTTATTTCGCTGCTGCCAACACAACTTCAGTTTAGTTGCCATCTATAATCGACCCATTAGTTTTAGGGCGTTTTTTCGATTTCAGCATTTTTCAAGAGTGACTGGGATGTGGTACCATAAAAAGCTCAGACGTCTTAGTGGTGGAGATGAATATACTCTGAAGTTGATTCAGGAAGTTGTGGCCTTCCCATACGAAAGCTTAGGTCGTCCTTAAACTCGGTATAGGAAACAAAAAACATTTGAAAACAGATGTTTTTTGTTTACTGCTTTGTTGTCATTTTTAACAAATAAAATTGCACAGAGCTGTATTTTTATAACTTATTTTACATGTTTTGCTGATTTTTACTTTTACACCAGCGTTTAATTTGTGGAATGGTTTATATGGCAATCTAGTTATTTGATAATGAATAAATGGATTACGGTAGAAACGTTGAACCTGGCGATCGACAAGTCGTTAGTAAGTGCGGCGCTAACGAGAACGATAATGACTTGTGACGATGTGACTTGTTGTTGCTCACCTAAGTTGTCGATCGACATCGTAGACCAGGCTGTCAGTTAAACTCCACAAATGCAAAAGTTTTAAGCATTCGGGATTATGCTGGTGTTCGACGAAATAAATTCCGCCCAAACGACTAAAAAAGTTTGGCCGAAAGAATAGAGTTTATCATGACTTTAACTCGAAAGTTTATGTTGCCGATGGTCAAACTGCTTATTGTATTCTTAAAAAGGTCTGAATATTATTATCATAAAATTTGGATTTATTTTCCACAATATCTCAATAAGTCCATACAAAAATAAAAACATTATTGGCACTCTGCTTGCCGAATCGTTTCCAAGGCTTTCTAATTTTTACCAACCAGTAAAACTAAAAAAAACAGTCGGTTATACCAGATATCAGTGTCAAATATTATTTAAGAATTACAAGATTAAAATTAAAAATTTCCAAACTTCCAAATCCTAAATTAAAAAAATAATAAGAGTTTTAATGATATCGCTTAAAATTGCCATTTGTGCAAATCGTCAAACTTACAAGACTCGTTGCATGAAGTTCATTTGTAATTTTTGTGTAATTTTAAACAATAAATGTCAGTTTGTAAGGAACTGAAGTTTTTGATATTGTAATTAGGGAAAATTTTAACTTTTATTAAATTATTTTTATTGAAGGAATCCCCTGTTCATTCAAGAAATGGTGTAAATTCCTTCCTTCAATAAAAATAATTTAAAATAAATTAAATAAGGACTTAGATAGTGTTTATAGATGGGCAACCGCTAATAGACTTCTAATAAATCCCCACAAATCAAAATGCATTATCATTCACCGTAAAACGACCCGTTTTAATATCAACATTGACATTATGCTTAAAAATGAAAAAATTGAATGTGTACGCTCGGCAAAAAATCTTGGTGTTATATTCAATAACAATTTAGATTGGTCTGACCATATTAATAAAACTGCATCGAAGATTTACCTAAGATTACGTGAACTTTGGCCTACCCAATACTTTACGCCTTTAAAAATTAAAATACTTATCGCCAAAACATACTTAATGCCACGACTTTTATATGGTTGCGAGTTGTTCTCAAGTTGCGACTTTCGTAGCAAAACGTGTTACAGAAAACATATAACAATATAATCAGATATGTTTTTGGTTTAGGAAAATACGATAGTATATCACAGTTCACAAATAAACTTTATGGCATGACACTTAAAAACCTTTTAGATATGAGGGTATTGCAAATGCTACATAAAATAATTTATACGAAGAATCCTCCATATCTGTACAACAGATTAACCTTTGCGAGGTCTAACAGGGGTAATAAAATAATTCCCTTTACACACCGCAGCCTGATATCTGAATATCAATTTTTTATTCATTCTGTCCGTCTTTGGAACCTACTGCCCAATCATGTCCAAACAAACAACAATGAGAACAATTTTAGAAATCAATTAGTCAATTATTTCATAAGCTAAAGCCTATAAAACTAATCCAATTAATTTTTGCCATCAAAGCTATTTATTTATTTAGTTTAGTTTAGTTTATTTTTAATTAATAACTTATATGTTACACTCAATCAATTTAAACACGCAAAGAAAAAACATGGTTGATACAATCAAAATCGTAAACTATCATTAATGTTTGTGGTTATGATTGTGTCAAACACGACTTAAGCAACAATATATGTTCAGTCATAATGTTTTTAGATAATTTTTGTCTCAAACATAATATTATGTTCAGAAGAAAAATGCGCACGATCTTTCAAACCATTTTTCTATATTTCCCAACAACACTATGCAAAATGTCTATTTCAACATTTTATATGGTTCTTACAATAAAACAAATAAAAATTTAATTTTAAAAAATGCATGTTTTATTACAAATACATATGATAAATAAAATATAGCACATACCAAAAATTAAATTAAATACACAGATTTATATACATGTGTGTGTGTTTTAATTTATAAATTTTATATTACGTTGTGTGGTGCAAATATATCCAAAAAAATAAGAATTCTATGTAGCTTTACTTCAGCATGCAATAACACTTTTCAATATTTTTATCCGTTCACTTAAGACTTCTAAAAAAGTCAAACACAAACTTACCTTTTATTTCTTTTATGAAATCTACGTCATATATAAATATAATGTTGAACCGTTTTTGAAAAAAATTCGGGGCTAATAACAAAATTATGTGTCAAAATTTATATGCCGGTTTCAATGTTATAAGTTTTTTTTTGGCTGCAAGAAAGACAAAGTAATTGCATATTTATATATGTTTTTATAATTATATTAAAATAACTTACCTGTTTCAATAAACGTATAATAATTAATTTCGTTAGTCTTGCAAGGCAGCATGGCATTTTTCTCCCCGAAAAATGTTTTAATTATTCTGTCAACATTCATGTTTCCTGATTAACTGACGCTCGCGGACGGAGAAAATGTCATTTTTTTATAAGCACACACTGTTTGTTTTGACAATAAATTTTTGCTCCTTAAGAGAATTGGTTTTCAAGCAAACAAAAATTATAGTATTAAACATACCTTTTGTGTTCAACTCATATTATGATTTTAGTTGTTTAGTTGAAAATATATATATTATAGTAGCAAACATATCAAATAATTTAATATGTTAAGCTAGATCAGAGTAAATTTTTAGGTGTAAACCACCATATAATATTATTATAGTGGATTTAAAAATGTTAAGGACAAAAAACAATTTTGTAAGTTATATTAAGACTATAATTAATTTATGAGGGTAAACATATTAGGCAAGTATGAATAAAAATGGTCGTAGTGACCATTCATTAATCATGTTTTTTCTCTGCGTGAAAGTAATCATTCTTTAAATTAAGTGTTTAATTCCTTTCCATTTTGATATAATGTACCTGTTTTGTTTTGTTTTTTTTTCTTCTTTTTAAACTTTATCGTTGAATTGTGATAACCTATTTATGTTTTAAACTAATATAATTCCTACACTTTAACTATAAGATTTATATCTTGTTGTGTAGGATAAGCAAGAAATTCTTAAATAAATATTAAATATTAAAATAATTTAATGAAAATTAGAGGGAGTTTACAAGGTGTATTTTCAGACATGTCTAACAAACACGTTTGTTTCGTTTGTTGGCGATCGGTTAAGAGAAGAAGGAGGGGATGTCAAACATAAACGAAACGAGCATGGCCCAATTAATAGCTCTGCGCAAAACTACAACAATGCAACAAAAGAAAAAACAACATGCATTTTGTTTGTACAAATTATGTTAAAGATGTCAAACCCCAATGTATTTGTTTTTGAAAATAAATAGACAAGATGTCAAAAACAATTGCACGATAAAAACACAACTCTACAAAAAATCAGCAGGAGTTTCGAGCAGACCTACTAAATTGTATATGAATACTAGACAATTAGATATGAAACCAGACATGTTTGGAAAGACATTGTGAAAAGACAATAGGTTTTCGAAAGCATATTCAAAGAGAATGAATGATGTAAAATTTGTTACTAAATATCCATAAAACAAACCAAAAGACTAATTTGCTCAAATCATAGCAAGAATTTATTGTTTTTGATGTATAAACACTTGGATCTTTCATTGAAAACGGAGGCAAACATTAAAAAAAAATCTGTTTGTATAAATGCACAATTGAAAATCCCAAGTTAACAAGTGAAAATTGTTGTGCAAGTTTACGAAGTTTGTTTAAATGAATTCTTCTTCAATTTCTGACAGTTCAATTGCGAGGGCTTTAAAAATGAACAGTTTGCACAGATTGCAAGACTTTAAAGCGATGTTATGAAACCCCTTAATAATTTTGATTCGAAACAAAAATTGATGTTTTTATTTAATTTCATTTTTTAAAACCCTTTTCAATTTACCCTTTTTTACACACTTTTAAATTCAAGTTTAACTCTACTCTTTTACACGCTTATAAATGAAAAAGGTGGAGATTTTAATTAAATATAAAATTTATGGTTGTTGTTTTTTCATCTTTAACTGTGTAACCGAACGACGATTGCTGATGATGGCCACTTAGTGAAAGTGTTTTCATTTACGAGCATCGAATACTCTTTTCTGGCTTTGACTATATTGGGCGCATAAAATTATACTAAAAATATTTTTTACAAGCCCATTAAAAGAAATAGCTACAATATTAAAATTTTACACAAAAAAAAAAAAAAAAAAAATAAAATTAAATATTTAATCAAAATTAAGAGATATATTTTATTTTCCTTAACAAGCGATGTACCGAACAAATTAGTAAATGGCTGGTAACTTTTTCTCATGCTGCTTAAACAAACGAATGAATTTCCTTTATCTTTAATTTAAATTCATACAGGATGGCCAAAAAGAAACAACTGGTAGAGTAATTGTTAGTGAGCTAGCGTGGGTTACGTGTTCCCGCCATAGACTCTAGTCTGTTTTACTGCAGCGAGCTAAAGGTTTAAGTTACTTTCGCTATGTTAATTAAGTTACAAAATAATTTGTTATTGTATTTGTAATAGGCTTTGAACACTTCAAAACAAACGTCTTTTTGTCGGTGATGCCACAATAATTATAGAACTTATTGCCACTTTTCTAGTAATTACACTAAAATAATCGAAAGATGATTGGTGTATGTTCTGTGGCTTGTTCACTTACTTGTAAGTAACTAGAGCAACCCTGCCCGCGTTGCTGGGCAATACAATAACATATGTTTACGTCTTTGTATGCAGAACTTGGTTTAAAACGACATTTTTGGTATTGGCATTTTCCCAACACGTGAACATGCTACATACAGTTGACACCTGACCCTGAATCTTTAATTAATATTCAACAAATTGGTTAGAATTTTCGTGTAAATGAAAAAATATATTAATATCTGAATTGAAAACCACATTATTAAGATTTAAATTTTAACTGAAGGATTACAAATCAATAATTTAAAAATGTCAATGCTACTACTGAACAAATTTTAAAACAATATTTTCACGACCTAAAGATAATTTTGTTGTCGAGTTTCGGATTTTTTTTTCTGAATAGGGAACAAGTGGTGAAAGCGCCTTTATTTTTTTCATAACGCTATATCGCTAAAAAATAGCGATGATAAAAAAACGGAGTACAGGTTTGCGTTTAGGATTCCAAATAATTAAAGAAACAACTTTGTTCTAGCAAACGATAAAGTTTATCGAACTGTTTATACATTTGTTATCAGTAGGGAAGGCAGAAACAATATATTTATCCGTTTTAGACCTAATGATAAAGTTACTGATAGTTAACGTGAACAATACCTATCGTGAACGACAAAGCACTAGATACTAGGGTATTCATTCGGTTAACCGTTAATCGGTTAACCGATTAAGTACTACCCGACTTCCTGATCGATTAATTTAAAATTGGCTTTTTTCGATTAACGATTAAACAGGCTAATTTCAGTCGATTAACCGATGTAACAAAATTTTTAAATTTTTGTAGTATTATAACATATTTTTTTGTATTTTTAATTATTTATTTCTTCTCATATACTCGCACTAAAGTGATGCGTGTAGAAAAAATTTTTAAATTCGAAAAAAGATTTTAAGTAAGTTTTTGCTGTCAACAGCTTTTTGTTCAAGAACTTTTTATATGTATGTGGTTAGTAATTTGTTTCTTCTCATATCTACTCATATCAATCTTTTAACAGAATTAACCAAAACAATTAGAGGTGCCAAAATTTTTTAAAGATTTTGTATTTTATATGTTTTGAGAAATCCAGGAAAAGGACTGAGAAATTATATTTTCTGTATTATGGATTGCTTTTGTTTTTTTTTCCAACATCTACGATAAATGATTTTTATATTTGTTAGCTCGTTTTAGTTCAAGAATTGTTATGGTTTTGCTGTTTATTACTAATAAACTCCAAATAATAAATCATTTATGAATTTTTATTCATTGAAAATACTTACAGCCGTATTCATAACAAAAAGTTAGCCACAGTTTGTACACTACGTACAACGAGCTGCTAACTAGAATGCCGATTAAGCTTAGCAGCTTGTTAGCATAGAGTTTATTAATAACCAATTTTATCCATCTGCTAACTTTTAATAAATCAACTCTGAATATTAATGATGCCACATTATAATACTCAAAAATGCAACACGTTTTGCAATAATCATCGCTGGTTTTGTCATTTAATTTCATTTTTTTTTTATTTTCCCACTTCATATAAAAATTTGAAATGTTTTTAAATTAAAATATATTTAAAAAAGGACTCTTAACTAAAAAAAAAAACAGTGTATTAAAAAAACAAACAAAATTATTCAACATAAAACGGCTGTTTATCACAAGTTGGCAAACGTTTGGCAGCTTGTTAACAAGAGTTTAGCAAACCGTTAGCCAGAGTTTGGTAAGTGTATTATGAATAAACTTTGTGCTTACTTCATGCCAAATATTCGTTCTGCATACGGCTGTTAATTTATATAAAAACTCTAATAATCGGTTAAACGATCCATAACAAAATTAACCGATTATTTAATCGATTAAAGCAAAAGCCCGAAAAAGGTTGAATAATTTAATTTAAAATAAAACTGTCATTGAAGTAACTATATCTTCAGCAGAAAATATAGTAGCTTCAAATGCTTAAAGCTCACTTGTAAACTTACTATGAGGATAAGCCTGCTGTTAGCTTATCAGTCACTTTTTAGGTTAATTTCAACTTGTAATAACCAAAAACCATTTATCTGTCAAAAAATAACTATTTGCAAGTTATTATCACAACTTAGTGCTTTTTGTGAATTTTGGCATCGATTTTTTTAGTGCTTATTTTTGCTTATTTTATCGTTTATGGCATATTTTAGTCACAAAAGCATTTTTTAAGTTTATAGAACATATTCGACCTTTTGAAGTAAATGCTTGCAATTGTTTTTGCAGAAGAACAAAAAAGAAAATAAATATTTTTTTTTAATTGTGGTTAACAGACGGTTTTTCTGTTTTGAATATATGCCTGCACACCAAACCTTTTACTTCAATTTCTTCATCTACATTTTATTTCTACTCTACATATCGTCGTTTAATTTAGAAAAAACCCCTAAGTTACATTAAAAAAATTTTACAGGAAAAACAAAAAAACTCTCATATTAAAACACAACAAAGGCAAACTTAATGCTGAGAAACACAAATAGAAATACAAAACCCTCTTTGTGTTTGTTATTTATTATTTATCGAAAGGCTTTTGCACTAAGGCTTTTTAGAATTTAATCGATAAAAACGTTATTATTTAATTGGACAGGTGTCTGGTACTTTTTTGAAAATCGGTACTTTTGGGGAGGAAATGGGTAAAACCTTTTAAACCAATAAGCATAGATAATTTGTAACTTTTCTTAACAAAACAAAAAAAAATGTGGTACTTTTTTGAAATTTGGACGTTTAAAGGGTGAAAATCGTACATTTTTTGGTATTTTTCAACAAATTATTTGTAGCCATTCATAGAATTCATTTATAGCCTCCCGCTACAATAGTGAAATTTTTGATATTTCAATTGGGTGAAAAAATTTAAAAAGGGGGAAATACCGGAAATTAAACTTCTTTCTTTTACTTTCCCGTTCAGCATGTGGTTATTTTTTGAATTTTCTATAATACTGAATTTAGGCTAGTGTCACATTTAACAAACGTTTGACGCTCCACACGTAACCACTATTTTTATTAAACATTAGTTTTGCTTTGCATAACGTTTGTTAGATCAAACAGCATTTAAAATTTTATTAATTGCAATATTCTTGTATTTTTTTTTTGTTCTAAAGTTTAGAACATCACCAAAAATTAATAAAACGAAAGTTAAAATTAGATCAAACGCATTTTTTGGACTTTTGCGTAAAATATTTGTTAATGTGAACATACCCTTAGAAACATAAAATTCTAGATGCCCAACAAGGACGTGGTCAGATATTTACGTGTATATATCGACACATTTTTAAACTTGAATCAACATGTCAAAGAAACGCTTACAAAAGCAAGAAAAGCTTTCATAATATATAGACCCCTATTTTATTCAAAGTATATAGAAACAAGGGTAAGGATAATAATGTATCAATCCCTAATTAGACCAATTTTAACATACGCATGTTCAATTTGGTTCAACATATCACCTTCATACATGGAAAGGTTAAGAGTTTTGAAAGGAAATGCTTAAGAGCTTGCACTTCGCTCTACAAAAATCCACAAAGTGGTTTTTAAAAATACATTTCAAATATGAACCTGTATAATAATGCAAACATTATTATTATCTATACATAAACGTATAAATAACTTCATAATTAATTTAATTAGAAATTATATCTTAAGGTGCTCACAGTGTTTTGAAAATAACCTTATAATGGCTCCTTTTAATACGAACGAAGAATATATAGTAGAATCTTTAATTAAAGGTTTTGTTCCTCCTGAAGCCTTTATTTATCTTGATAGGAAGAGCATTATTCAAGCTGAAAATGGCACTCCCGTCTTTTACCACAATCATAGACGTGCTAATATTAAAGTGGTTAACTGCAACTTAGAACTAATGGATATGCACTTAGTGCAAAAGTACACGAAGTCAAAAAATTTTTGGTGGTATTCGAATAATTAATAAAATATTTTTTTTTTCCTTTTTCTTCCAATTTTATCCTTTGACACAACGTTTGCAAAAAAAGTTTTTTTTTCTTTGTCTTTTTATAAAAGCAATGTTTTTTTTTTTTGTACATTTTCATTGCAATTAAGAATGTAACTATAAGGCATGCCTGTAAACTAATATATTCATATTTGTCTGATCGTACTCAATTTGTTGACATTAATGGTGTTACTTCTGAAACCTAAAGCAAACTATTGAAAATTCATGTATTTGTAAACCATTTATCTTTGCTGATGATATTCAGATTCTTTTAAGCAAGGAAAAGCCATTTTTAGATGTGTTAGAAACAGCAACAAACTATTGCTTGGAAAATGTATATATGTATGTATATGGATGACAGAAAATAATTTAACCATAAGTCTTTCTAAAACAAAATATATGGTAGTTGGTAGTCCTCTTGGTCATGTTTTTGACATTCGTGTAAAAGGTGTGAGGATACAGTGTGTAGATCATCTAAAATGTCTAGGTGTCATCATCGACGACAACATATAATACCTTATGTTATAAGGTTCATGGGCTGTACGTTTAAAAATTTTGTTAAATATAGACTTCTTTTATTTTTTTATAAAATAATTTTAAATGGATATCCGCAAAACTTACGAGCTATGTTTAATTTTTCTAGATCTACTAGGCATATTCAAATTATAATTCCACAAATATCCAAATCAATATTTGAACGCTCGTGTCTAGAATCTGGAATAACTTGCCACCTAATCTTCGAAGGTTTGAAAATTCAGTAAATATATTTAAGAAGAGGCTTTATTTATATGTTTGTGAGACATCCTAATGCATCATTAGATATAAAGTAGCGTATTTCTGTGCCTTTGGGACATTTTTACCTTAAGTACATATTTGTCACTTTCATGGACTACTTTTTAACATTTAAAACTTATTAAAAATTGGCTGGGGAGCCTTAATTCATAATTCATAAATTTTTTTCTCTTTTTTCTTGATAGCTAACATCTATCCATTATACATAGTTTTAAGTTAATTTTTTATATACTAAATATTTTATGAATGTATATATAGATACGTAGATGTAGGTGTATATATATGTACCTGTATGTATGTATATAGCACGCATATGTGTATGTATATATACATATATTTACTTAGTTCTTTTCTATATCTCGAAATGAAAGCTCTGTAATAATGTTTTTTGGCCAAATTTGGCTTTTTATTATTACTCTAAATAAATAAATAAATGAATAAATAAATATTATTCTTTTTAGTAAAAATTATGTAAATCACATTTGAAAAAACCAAATTATAATTATAACAACAATACTAGAGTGATCGATTGGAGACATTGTATATATGTATATAAAATGTGATTGTTAACTAGTGTTTATTTTAGTATAAATATCTATTTTTGCTGGCGAATAAACAAATAAAAAAAAAAAAATTCTAGGTGCAGGATACTGAGTGAATGAGAACCTGTAAGATAAAAACGTATGCTACTTTTATGTTCTTCAACTGGTAACTTTTTAATTTCTTGAATTTAGGGCCTAGAAACATAAAGCTTAATATACATGGTTCTGAGTGTATAAGAATCTGTATGAGGAGCTTTTTGATACCTTTTGTGCTTTCACTGGTACTTTTTGAATTTTCGTTAATATTGGACATAGAAACATAAAAGTAAAGATGAACGGTGCTGAGAAAATTACAATCTCCAAGACAGGTATTTTTTATAGGTTTTGTTTTTTAATTGGTACTTTCTGATTTTTTTCATACTATTGAACTAACAAAACTAAATTAAACATTCACGGACTTGAGCAAAAGATATGGACGTTGGTCCTTCGCCAAATCGATCCACTAATATGAAAAAAAAACATCAAATGCTCGAAACATGTAAATTAAGACATGTGTATACGTGTGTTTCCTTTATATTTGCATAAATAATTACAGGCGAATTTCGACCAGTGGACAAACACTAGTATTATTAAATTGTTTAATGTTTGGTTTTAAAATAAGCCATTTCTGCTTTTAAGGCAAATTTTTTAACAATTTTAAGGATATAAATATTTTAAAATTTGTACTGCATATTTAATGCGCATAAAGCACTTTTTTAGAGCATATTTCAGGTTCCCCTGGTTATCAGTCTGAGTATAAGTCATGATGTTTTTAGTGTATTTTTTTAAAAATTACATTCTAATAAAAAAATTAAGCTACACACAATTTAAACCCCTTCGTTTCTGTTGGTCCACCCTGTACGTATAAACATTTTATTCGATTTTCTTTAATTTTAAATTTTTTGTTATTTGCTTTAATACTTTTACAATTTTCTTCTGTTACTGTTCAAAAAAAATATATTTTGTGAACTTAACCGCCATTAAATATCAATTTATAAAAAAATATTTAATCTCGTGTCTCGCTTTTACTTTCATTCAAAAAGATCTTAAGAGATTCAGGTATTACGCAATATTGTTTATTTTTTGCTTTGCTTGATTTTCACTAAATTAAAAAAAAAAACACAAGATAAAAATAATATAACCGCAATCAACTCACGAACTTAAAGTTAAGTTGTATCTCTGAAAGCAGTGTTAATGTTAAAGCCAGAGTTGAATAGACGTAAACACTTTCAAAGAGCGCGGTTTTGGAGAAATTAAATTAAAAATGATGTTAAACACCTGCTTAAGAATTAATAGAAAGATTTATTAAAATTTTGCACGTGAACACTTTACGTTCACATTTTTGCAGATTGATAGCGAATGTGAAAGACACTGAGAAAGTCCGCTTTTTCGACAAACCGATTAATAAAAGAAATACACACACAAAAAAAAATTTAGATCGAATATATTTTTGCTTCAATACTGATGGTGGGCGAAACACGTAAGAATATGGGTTTCAGACACATCTTTCGGTATACCAATCGACTCAGAATCACTTTCAGAATCACTTTCTGAGTCGTTCTTACGTTGTTCGTCCGTTCGGCCTGCTAGTAGCTTTTGCTCAAAGTACATGTCGCAATTTTAAATATAATTTGATGAAATGTGGTATTATTTGCTCGGGATTTACTTCTTACTATACTTTCTTACTTTGTCTTTATTTTGCTATTTTTATTTACATATTCTTTTTTTGCAACCCAAATAATTTTTTAACTCGTTGGATTTTTTAACCGTTTAGTGTCTTCGTTACCAATTTTAGGCAAACTAGTTTTATAACAAGCCCTAAACGGGAAGGCATATCCTTTTTACTCTGCTAGGAGGAGTCATAATGATAATTTGATCCTTTGATAGTTAACTGTTTTGTTTTTTTCTCTATGAAAAAGCTTAATTTTTAAGGTTTCCACACACTACACCTAAAAAAATTTAAAGTCGATTATGAAACGGTTGGGTAATGTTTAATCTTGTGATTACAGAAAAGAGAATTAACCTTCCCTTACAAGCTAAATCTGATATCAATCATATTTTTCACCAAACATCGTTGATATTTCCGCTAATAAGCATTTATTTAAAAAAAAAACAAGCGAAATATGAATAATTTTTTTATGAAAAGCTTTTTGCCATTTGTTTATCAAAGAACTTTTATTACGAAAATCGGTAGGTCATATGATACGTTTGAAAGGACCCATGTTTTCCGTATTTTCACCTCCAGAATCCTAAAAATCCTCACAAAAGTTTAAGTAACAAAAATGTTCATAAGGGGAAATAAACAGATTTTCCCCAAAAGTTACTTTTTGTGACTAGAGGCTTTTCATAAATAATCGACTCATATGCGATCACTTACTTATTTTTCACCAAACATGAATTTTTCTTGTATAAATTCAAGAAAAATTTTATATGGTTAATATTTCCCAAAACATGATTTTTTTTTTCCAAAAAAACGAAATATATCCCAAATTCAGGCTTAATTAGCTTTAAAATTAACTCTATCTCATTCTGTAATCTCTTTCTTTCAGTTTATCTAGAATTTCCAAAAATCCTTCGGTGGATTAATACTAGTTCGTCTCAGAACTTTAAAAACTTTTAAAAATAGGCAAGACGCTTCTTTACTTAAAATGGAATACATATATGTCAAATTCAGGCTTAAGAAGCATTCTGTAATCCTTTTCAGCTTGTTAAGAATTTCCAATTATTCTTTTTGGAGTATCTGAATTTTAAATATAACTTTTAAATGAGGGGATAGACGGGAAAGCATTTCTTACCCATGAAAATTCTATGGCCACTATACAAACCGACCTACAGTGGGGTATTTAGTCCGAAAAGCTAACCAAAATAAATAAACGTGCGCGAATTAATAAAAGATTTGGCGCATATTCGTTTTTTATAAGTAAAATCATACTCCTGAATTTCGTGAAGAGCGGTCCAGAATTTAGCTTCTCTCGAAAACAGTTTAGTACACCCAAAACGGTATCGAATAATCCTATTGTAACAATACGTGTTCTGGCACAGTTTTATAAGACTAAAAATCAAAATAAGCAATTTCGTGAAGATCGGTCCATAAATCGCTCCATGTAACGCCGGCTTCTGACAATCACTTTAAAATGCTTAAGAAAATTTCAATCCTGTATTGCCCTGCCAATGCCAGACGAACATTGTTCTCATCACGGTTGCTGTTCAGATATGTAGATGTTTAGCGCTCTTCTCGTCGGATGAGTCCTGCAGTATATCTTCTCCTTAATCTAGAGCGGCAGCTGTCATTTGAAATAGTTCGAGCTAGTGGATTTGGGTGCGACTCAAGCCCTTTTAATATTTTACTGAATACTTTGTAATAATAGTTTTTACTAATAGCACGCAAAGAAAAAACATGGTTGATACAATCACAATCGCAAACTATCATTAATGTTTGTGGCTATGATTGTGTCAAACACGTCTTCAGTAACAATATATGTTCAGACATGTTTATAGCTAATTATTGTCTCAAAAATATTATTATGTTTAGAAGAACAACACAAATGATCTTCCTAACCATGTATTTATTTTTCCCAATACCATGCAAAATGTCTATTTGAACAATAAAACCAATAAAAAAAACAATTTCAAAAATTTCATGTTTTAATAAAATTACAACATACATATATATACAGCTTAGCATATAGTTATAAATAAAATGCAATACATACATTTGTATATATATGTATATATACTAATAGCTTTACCTGTTTCAATAAACGTATGATAATTAATTTTGCAATCATGCAACCCCTTTTTCTCCCGAAAAACTTTTAATTATTTTGTAGTCATTCATGTTTCCCGATTAACTGACTCTCGCAGACTGAAAATGATGTGGAAGAAGATTTTATTTGCATTTTAAAAAGACACTGTTTGTGTTGACAATAAATGTTTGCTCATTTAGAGAATGTGTTTTAAAGCGAACAAAAATTATAGTATCAAACATATCTTTTGTGTACAGCTAATATTATGATTTTATAGTTGTATAGTTGAAAATATATACATTATAGTAGCAAATATTTCACCTAATTTAATATGTTTAGCTAGATCATGGTAACTTTTTAGGTGTAAAACACCATATAATATTGTTATAGTGAATTAAAAAATGTTAAGGGGAAACAATATTTTTTCAAGTTAAATAAGGATTACAATAAGTTTATTACGGTAAACATATTAGGCAAATATGAATAAAAATGGTCGCAGTGAACATTCATTAATCATGTTTTTTCTCTGCGTGAGCACATTGAGATCCTTGCGAATATTTCGGTTTTTAACATACCAGGGAATGCCTTTGAATTTTTTTAGATACTTGAGGCCGAGGCGGTGCCCTAAAGCTGAATACCGTAGCACCAGATTGGCTTTAATATAGAGTTGTAAAGTAGATGTCTTCAATCAAGGCTAGGAACATGATTTCTAGACTAGAATTACTTAAATGTACTAGTAATTCTCTGGATCCAATGTCTACATTAGTGTGTCCCACTAATGTAGGATGCTCAAGCATAATTTAAAAGCTTATAGGGTTAAGTATTTTTGAGATTTTTTTCAGATTTTTCGGAAGAGGTTTAGAGGTCCTCAAGTCGGAAGCTTGAACATTTTTCTTTTAAATTATTTCCTTATAAGTGAAGAAAATCATGAGTTTTGACAAAGTTATGAAGAAAACTCAAAAAGACCAGTAAATCCGATTTTTGGCTTCTTCCTAAAAATCTCAAAAATACTTTCCCCTATATGCTTTAAAATTATGCTTGTGCCCCAAAATAACTACCAAGTCAAGAGTACCAACGTCAGTAGTAGATTTTCAATGACGCAAATGTCTATAGAAAATAACATTTTCTGGGATATAATAAGTCACTCGTACTGGTGACAGTGTCAAAAGTGAATCAGTACATATTCACTAGGGACATTTCATACAGGGTATATACAAAAAGCTGTTGTATGGGGGTTTGTGGGATGTTCTCTTTAAAGTATAAGCAATGTATTTGTTATTCTAATAACTGTTTAGTATATTCATCTTTTATAAGCAGTTAATCACATTGTGAAGTGTTAAAGTCAATAATTCAAAATACACAAAATCTTAGACGACAAAAATGGACAAGAAAAAGTGCCTGATGAGTAATAATAGAAATAAGTGACATTTTTTAAAAATCATCAAAAATAAATGGCGCAAACTTGTACAAACTTTTTTTTTAATTAGATAAATTTAAATTGTATTGTGGTATATGACATTATTTGTAAATCACTTCTATAAACCTCCTTATTTATCTTTTGCAAAAAAAAAAATTAAAAAAAACGTTTTCTATATTTTAAAAGAATTGTTTCAACATAAATGCTTAAGATTCTTTTTTTTAATATTGAAACTGGCTTTTGATCCATTTGTTCAACGAAAAAAAAAATATAAAAACAAACATCTTGAAACCGAAAAAAAACATTAAAAAAGCCTGTAATTTTCTTTAGTTTCCTGACTTTAGCAGTGTTCCGAAACTTTAAATCACAAATTAAAGACTTGTAAATTCAGAATTTGATGTAGAATTTTGTTGTCTACTGAGCTGACTACTTAGTTCGTAAGATTTCTTGAAATTCAGTTTTTCCTTTTGGGTCAGCTTTTTGGCTCAAACGCGCGAACCACAAAAGGTTATAACTGACTAAAAGAGAGGCTTAATTCAAAGCTCAACTTTATCGTTCGCAGTCGCGTTTGGTATTGGGTAAAAGTAAACAAAATACATCACATACTGCTTTAATGAATTGCTTTGTGTAACTTACTTTATTGTCAGTGAGCGGTCACAGTCAAATAATTTTTAATTCTTGCCACGAGCAAAAAATTGGACATTAGGGGGAAGGATCAGATGGCAAGATGGCATAAGTGGCGCCCAGAATTTGATGTCGAATTAAAAAGTCACCAAAGACAAAGATGATGCCATAAACAAGCGATGAATAACGATATAAATGTTTTGATTGGACTACGGGCGTGCTAAACAATAAAAAACAAATATATTTGGATTTTAATGTTCAACTTAATTCCTTCAAGTTCTATTCCTTAAATTTTTAGAAATGACTTTATACACTACCAGACTATTATATTGTATCTTTTTGTTACTTTTTACCTTAGCTATCCTTTGGGTAGCAATGAAGCATATTGTATGTACAGAAAATTTTAAAATTATTAGACACTAGCAGAATTATTGCATTTTCTGGCCCGCTACGGTCTTCGTTAGCATTCTTTGTGTGACACTGGATAGTGATACTTTATAAATTGAATGTATTTAACTCAACTATTTTAACAATTAGAATCTAGGAAGTATTTCTTTTTCCTCATCCGCCATATTCTCCGGATTTACCCCCAGTGACTATTTCCTATTTCCGAACCTAAAGAAATGGCTCGGTGGAAAGAGATTAAGCTCCAACGATGAAATTATTGGTCAAACAAATGCCTATTTTATAGACCTCGAAAAATCCTAATTTTTGGAAGGAATACACAAATTGGAGAAACGTTGGACTAAGGGCTAATAAATCAGAGCAAGTTTAACTCTCTTTTTGTTTTAAAATGTGTTTAAACCAACAAATCTATAAATCAGAAAACATATAAACCATCTTTAAACGCATAAAATTGGGCGTTTAAACTACCAATACAGACCATATAAATTTGACAACATTTATCGTTGTGCTGCCACATGTTACTTTTTAAACTACATATAATTCATGGAACACTGATTTACAACTGTTGAGTTTAAACTACATATAAATTTAAGTTTAGTTCAACTAAACCAGCGTTTAAACACTCACTGATTTATTAGCCTTAAGTGTATTGATCTTAAAGGAGATTATGTTAAAAAAAAACTGTGTTTCTTTCAAAAAGTCACGGACTTATTGATCTGCCCTCGTAAAATACATAACTGCAATTTAACTCATAGAATAAATTCGAAAAAATAAAAAATGTTGAATATAATAAAGTAACTTTTGAAATAGAAATAATTCCCAGATTCTAAAAAATATTTTCTATAATTTTTTTCAGGAACCATTTTTTTTATCGCTAAAAATTGGCTTCCCTGAATGAGTCGTTAATTTACCTATGTTTCAACCCACAGTGCAACTAAGCGACCTGTAAAATAAGATTTTCCAGCCGGGCGGTGTTGCATTGGCGTTCTAAAATTATAATTCTGTATAAATTGTATGAAAATAAAAAGTTTACACATAGAAAATCGCTTGCCGCTCTTATTTTAGTAGGTCAGTTAGTGCTTGAAAATTTCTTTTAATAAGTCAGAAATACAAAAACATATTTCATAATATGTCATAAATACTAAAATATATTTGGAAATATTTCACAAATACGATAGATGCATATATAAATATGTAATGCCGTAAGATCTTACGCCAAAAAAAAAAAAATATATAAAGTTTGACATATTAATCTTCACCCACATGAAAAATCTTAAATATTACTATCGCTTTACACACATACATCCATACATTTGTGCATACATACATACATACCTTTCTAGAAAAAATTATAATAAAACAAATTTTATTGTTAATTTTTGAAATGCCAGAAACAAACTCCAAAAAAACGAAGACAAAAAAATTTTTTTATAATCCAAAAAAAAAAAAAAAACAATTTTTTGGAATGAAAGTAACTGGTTATCATGATTTTTATCATTATAAAGACATACAGTTAACACAATTAATCTCTCTCTTGTATACTGCACTTTTGTAAATTATGGGATAAAAAAATAACAGGTGTGAATTGTTAACAGAACTAAAAAAAATGTTTGGAAATGTATAAAAGTAATACAACCCAGATTAAAAGTTACCCTGCAATAAATGCAGTATTTTTAACAGAAGTAAAATAAAGAGAAGATCATGAACGATTTTTTTCTACACGTCAATATATTGGCGTTTAAAATACTATAAAAATGAAACTATAAGAGTGAAATTTATTTGTAAAATAGATTTTATTTTTTAACGTTTTTTTGGGCCAGCAAAAAGAACAAAAAAATGCTTAAACATTTTGTGCGAATTAATTTCGAAAATCGTAGTTGAGATCAAAAACACCCCGAACCGTTGAAAATGTAGCTACGTCAGATCCAACCTCCAGTTTAGTGAAAATTTTGTGCAGACAGCCTCCATACCCAATTTATTATTTAAGTATACCAGTGCTAGACTAGCGATGGGTGGGCCCTGACAAAAACAAAATTATCCCAAATGACAGATTAGACTACTGCACTTTTTAAATTGGAACAATATCTTAGGATAATAAAAATCCAGAATGTATTTGGTTGAAGTATTAGATCAGTGAAACCGACATTATCAATTTCACGGCAACGAAATCCTGTGCTACGTTAATACTCCATTAAATTCTATCTTTGCTAGCTGGGTCTTAATTAAATGACTAAAGAATTAATTTAATTTTCGCTCTGCTATTAATTATGTTGTTCACTCTTTAACGCAATTCTTTTGCTTCTTTAAGGTACTTGCACACGGCATGTGTTTTACATCTGACTGGTCAAATGTACCACTGCAAAATACATACATGACGTATGTAATCTTTATAATATTGCTCTCTGTAATAGTCAGACGCAAAGCTATTTTTTCCTTGAAAGATATTTCAAATAAATTATAAAATTAATAAAAAAAAAAAACAGATACGTGAATTCTAGAAATGATATGTTCTAAATCGAGTTTGAATCAAATCAGAAAACTACTTCCCATTATGCGCTTAGTTCAATCTAACTACAAAAACCTAACGCAAAACTCGTCTCAGCTGTGGTAAATGCGAATTAGCAATGTGCGAAATTATAGACTAAATTTTCGATGACTTGCATGTAGAAACAAAATAATGAAATAATAAAATTATATAATAAATTTGTATAATCTAAAGTAATTAGCACACGTTCAATAAAAAATTTATTTATTTACTTTTTATTTAATGAGGGTTTTTAGCTGTACAAATTGTGGTCTGGCCAGGCCAAGAGGAGCACTTAAGCTTCTAGTACACGGCATGTAAAAAGCCACATGCGCATGTGGTTCTGACATAATTTTGACGTCATCACACAACACGCAATGCTTATTGTGGCTTTGCATTGACGTCAAAATTACGTCAGAACCACATGCGCATGTGGCTTTTTACATTCCATGTACTAGAGGCTTTAGTGGTAAAAAGTTACCGAGAATCCTAGGGTTAAAAATATTTTTCGGTCTTAGATTTACTGCCAGGCCCACGATATCGACAAGAACATTTCTTTCGCATATTTATATTGAAAACAATAATAAAAATTTTAAATTTGTTTTTGTTTTCAATATAAATATACGAAAGAAACGTTCTTGTCGACATTGTGGGCCAGGCAGTTAATCTACATATTATAATGATTAACATGATAATAATATGATTACTTCTTAGCTTATTATGGTCAAGATGATAATAGTATGGTTACTTCTTAACTTATTTGATAAACATGATAATGATATGGTTACTTCTTAGCTTATTATGATTTACATGATAATAATATGATTGCATTAAATTATAATAGGATGTAATAAAAACCAATTAGGATTAAGAGAAAAATATTATGATGTAATATTACGAATATATTTGGTCATAATATGATTCAATAATCATCGTAATATGTTGACTACAATCATGAATCTTATCATAATATGTTGCTCTTAGAATATGATTACCACAAGAAAAAGATTGTTAGATGGCTGAACTCTCTAACGGTGCAATAACTGCTTTGGTTTCTGCAAAAACTATGTGAAAAAAGAGACTATGTCAGAAGCAAATAACATGTACGTTTGTGACGGAATATTATAAACCTTATGTAAAACAGCTACTTTGCCAGACATGTACAATTACATGTGACTTGAAAATTTGATAAGTCAGATGTAAGAAACATGTCGTCTATACTGAAATTTACACATTCGATCGTAAGTATTGTAATTTCTAAATTGCCCACAATTTTTCTCGACACATCCCCGGCACAAGGGGAGCGTTCTAAGTACACATTTTTATCTTTGCAGCGATTTTTATACAGTTCAATGTTGACCCTTTGTAAAGACTAAATTCAAGGATCAAAGGACAATATTTATATTTAAATAATGTATACATAAATTTTTTTCAATATAAATTTTTATATTAATTCTAATGCGTATTCTAAGTCAAATTACAATTAAAAAACCTTTTTAAATTTAAATTTTGACTTAGAATACACATTCGTATTAATATGAAAATTTATAATAAAAATGATACTTAACTTGAGAACTAAGACTCCCAGATTCTATTTTTTTAAATTTAATTTAATTTTAATTTAATGTTGAAAATACAATTACAAATGTTATTATAACTTCTTTTTATGTACCGAGCAATAGTAACGTAGACCTTTAGGCCATTGTAGTAAACAAGACCAGAATATCTCGCCAGATTCGAATACGAAATCCTCGCACTGATGGGTTGAACTCACTACCAAGTAGCCTACCGGGCACCCAACTATGCGTAAATTAAACACACTCTTAACGAAAAACAACATTATTAATAAATAACACATAAACAAAAAATTAATTAAAATTATAACAAGAAAAGAGAATAAAATCTCTTTAAAAGCAACAGCAGTAATTATTTGAAGACAACTCTATTTGAAGACAACTATATTAAAAATGTACTGGGTGGTTCCTTAAGGCCTAAAGAACTTACGAAAGAGTTAACTGTCAAACGAAATGTCAGGAGGGACTCACTTTTTGATACTTATTATCAACGTACTTTGGCGAGTCATCATGAATACATTCACGTTTCAACAACGCAACCAAAAAATCCAAATTTACTTTGAAAATCAGTCATTGATTCGCGCAACTCATAGATCCAGAATTGTCTTTATCGATTGGATTGATGTTTGGCTTTAAGGGTTTGTGAAAAAAACAAAATTGTCGCATACGGAGTGAGCACAATCCAAAATAATACCAACAGACTTAATTTAATCCTGAAAAATTCAACGTTTGGTGCGGTTCACACGTTAATGGCATAATGGGACGTCATTTCTTCCAAATCTACTTATTCTTTAGTTTTTGCAGAAGTATGGATATCGTTATCGCACCATGACCAATGATTTTTTTTTAAATATCAAGGAAACGAATTTGGGTATCGGTATTTTAATTATGTCGAAATCGGTATACCGGTACAGAAACTTTTATACAGGTTTAAGTACAGTAGAAAACTTTTAAGCAAGTATTTTAATTCTTGCTAGTCTTGAAAAATATAGACGACATTAATCGGAAAGGGCTCAACAGGCGCGTGCTACGTGCAGCACATTGGTTGAAGTTCATAGAACGATCGGCAAAAATAGAAGAAGTTGTCGAAGGATAATGAAACTTGGCACATAGGCATTTTTTGTTTGAATCAAGAAAAACATGGAAAAATCAAAATGATCCGCCCACTTTTACGCCCACCTCCCATACAAATTAAAAAATCAATTTTGACCTACGGCATTGTTTGTTTCCACATAGCATTTTAAAACACTCATAATCATTTGTGTGAAATTTGAAAATTATCCGCCCTCTTTTACGCCCACTTCCCATGCAACTTGTATTGAAAAAGTGCCATAACTCCCTGGATTTTTATTGATCAACTCAATTTTCACAAAAAATATATATTATAAGGGTGCCCCGGTAGGCTAGCTGGTAGTGAGCTAGTCTATCAGTACCGGGGTTGCGGGTTCGATTCCCACCAGAGAATCTGGTCTCCTGCATACAAGCAGGATTTAGTGTAGGAATAATAAAAAAAAAATTTAATTAAATATAGAATGGACTCCTCAAAATATATACCTGATCCGCCCACCTCCCATAGAAAAAACAATTAGAAAATACATCAATACGTTATTTAAGCATAGTCTTTTAATAATTTTTTAACATCATTATCGAACTCCAATTTTTTAATTTGCAGCTTATAGTCTTTATTCCTCGCTTCCTGAGCTTCCTTGGATACAAATACTAAATTAAAATGTAAAATATTAAAATGGAATCATTGAATAAGGGCCTTTAGATAGAGACATACCTATTGGCAGAATAGCTTCTGCTATAATTTTGCTACCATGCACCAGAATCTTATGCACAGTTACAGTCATTTAGTACCATCCATAGAGATCAACAAACATCTTAGCAGTATCCATGCAATATATATAAAATTTGTTAGTGTCGATCGCTGCATTACAATTTATTGTGGCCAAAATAACTTTAAATCTATGTATTAACTCTTCTTTTATGCCAACTCTCTGCAGTTTTGGCTGAATTTTCGAAAAACCTTCTTGACAAAAAACCTTCGTAGTCCAGGCAAACCAGCGCCCACCGCTGATTTAGTGCAATAAAGAGAGCAAGACATGATGTGTAGTTGTTATTACATGCAACAAAATTATAAATGAATGATTACACATCACCTAATAGTCTATCGCATATAATCGTGCTCGATCTTCTATTGTTGTTATCAAACAGTATCAGTAAACGACAATTCAAAATCAACATTATGTTATAATTTTAAACAGTAAAGAATTATGGCAACAACGACAAGCATGAACGAAAATTCATGTTTTGTTACTTTATCATTTTATAGTTCTTACTGTTTTTTTTTTTTTGGAAAGGAGCAGGTAGGAGCAGCTTAATTTTTTTTTTAACTTTTAGCTGAGACTTCAAGCTGTAATTTGACATCTTTCGTTAAACAGCGCTCTACAGCGCTAAAAAGATGCAGTCCACTGAAGTTGATGAACATTGAAATTTTGATGTTTTTTATATTCTGTTCTACGAAATTTTTTTATGGCACTTTTTCCAACTTTTTTTAATGCAAATCTCATCTATGACAATTGTTATTTACAACAAAGTCAAATGATAAGTTTACTGTGATTGTACCAAAAGATTGAATATACAGTAAATTTGCATGCCATTTTAAACAAGCGAATATATATGAACTTTGAGCGTGTCTGTCCAAACAAATAATAAATATATCAGGCTTTTTTTACGGAATCATAATATTCCGATACCTGACAACAAAATACCAAAAAATTATCCAAATCGGCGAACATGAAAAAAATTAATTAATGCCGCTCTTCAACCATTGTGTGCCGCAACCATCGAGCTCTTGAAATAAAAATTTGGGAATAATTTGATTTCGAGAAATGAATCTGACAACTGGCCTTTAAGGTCGTGCAATTGAACACCTCTTTATTATTTCCTTTAGGGCTACATGAAGTTAATCAGTAGTTTATGCTGATAAACTATCAACAATTGACGCCGCAAAAAACAACATTGTTCATAATATTTGCGCTTCAAAAAGAACAGCCATGGTGCTCATATGCCCGAAATCTTATTAACATATTAATGCCATGAATAAGCATCTTTCGAATAAACATTTTTTTGGATTAAAATTAAACTTTTTAGATTACTTTTTTACAATTTCAAATTTACTCGAGCTTAAAAAAATACCCTCTATAAAAGCTGGTTTAAAGCTGTGGCATAATCTTTAAACATCTTTCCTTCCGATAGAATTCTGCATTTAGTTAAATGCGTTTTTTATTTTTTTAATAATAACACTGTTGCTTCTTTATCCGACAGTTATTTTTGTTCATTTTCTTTAGTATTATTTTAAATAATGCTTTTTTCTCATTTCGACTATTTTTTAATACTGTCATGAGAATTAACGCACTGCGTATTAAAATATACGCTATTGTATATTTAACGTCAAAAGCAAAAGGAGAAATTGCAACAGAAATCGCGTAGCCAAAGAATGTCCATAAGCGCATAAATACAATTTTTATTTCGCTTTCACTTTATAGCCAGAAAATTGGATGGGAGGGTGGGAGGGGGGGGGGGGGTAATAAATTAAAAATTTAAGCCACACCTTTGTAAGAGGCATTTTCATTTACGTTGAAGGTTGTGTAATATTTTCTAGGAAAGAGTTCATTGCATATGTGTGTAAAATAAAAGAAGGGAAGGATATGCTATTTTCATTATTAAAAACAAGTAAGAAAGTATAGTCGGAAAAGCATAGCCTGATCATATGAAACCCTACACTACAGATTTGAAGACAAATTTTTGAGCGTTGACCTTCTTGGGACCCATGTCCCATCTTGGACCCTTCAGAACAAAATTATGTTATAAGGCTAAGATTCATGTTAAAGTTATATGTGCCGAATATTATTTAGATATCTTAAGGCTCAGTGAGTGTGTAAACGCTGGTTTAGTTAAACTAAACTTAGATGTATACGTAGTTTAAACTCAACAGTTGTAAATCAGTGTTCCATGAATTATATGTAATTAAAAAAGTAACATGTGGCAGCACAACGATAAATGTTGTGAAATTTATATGGTCTGTATTGGTAGCTTAAACGCCCAATTTTATGCGTTTAAAGATGGTTTATTTGTTTACTGATTTATAGATTTATCGGTTTAACTTCCTCTGATTTATTAGCCCTTAATCTACATATCGCTCATTTGCTGCAACGGCGCACAGTGGCTGAATAATCAAATCTACCAAAAGTCCACTTTTTTGTTATCGCCGATTGCAAAAATCCTAATACCTTTCGATAGCAAACATGTTAGAACTATGGTATCCAAAAAACTGGATTAAAATATGAGTTATTGTTGGAAACAAATATTTTATGTTGTTTTAGCAAAAATTTAATTTTTGTTAATTTGATCAGAACTAAATTATGATTTCTAGCAACCTGTTATCAATAATGGGTCGAAATTTTTCTTTAACTCCATATTTACTTTTGTATGTATTTGGAACGGTTTGTAGAACACTTTTTCATTTAAATAACTACTCGCTCTATTTTTTTCTCTTTTTATTTTACTGACATATAACATAATGGTTTACGAACGTTTTGTTTTGACAAATAATACTGCAACTGATACAATTCTTGAAACTGTCATACCCGGGCAGCTTTTGAGTTGATTTTAAAGAACACTAGTCCATAGAGGG
Organism: Pollenia amentaria; assembly: GCA_943735925.1. NCBI lineage: Eukaryota > Metazoa > Arthropoda > Insecta > Diptera > Polleniidae > Pollenia > Pollenia amentaria. The sequence continues at coordinate 194,340,482 of OX031006.1, forward strand.
TTGGGAGAGTGACTTGTGGACCTTTCAAATTGGATATTCAAACTTTGAAAAAAAATGACAAAAATTTATGTATTTATGGATTGACAAAAATTTAGACTTACGCTAAAAAACAACAAATTAGATTTAATATGCCTTAATGTTTTAGGTTATCCCCTTTGCTTTTAGAAATATTTCGATAAAACGGATTTTTCGGGTTGCAACGATCATTGCAAGATCGTTGCTGGTTCATCAGCATAGACCAGAGATTTGACGTACTACCACAAAGAGTAGCCAAAAGTTGGCAAACCGAACGAGGTGGCCAATTCACAGGTCCATTTCTTGAGACTGCATGTTTCAATCAAATCTTGGGGGTATAGGAAGGAAGAGAGAGGTAAATTTTTTTTTCTAATATCTGAAAAACTAAAAACTTGAGGTACACCAAATTTGATCTGCCTAACTCTTAGAACCAAGTGCGGATAGCCCAATTCGTATATTTATTAATTTCCTAATATCTGCGGAACTACAATAATGAGGCACACTAAATTTGATATGTGTAACTCTTAAAACAAACTGCATATTCCAATAAAATCATGGACGTATAGGAGGGGAGAGCAGAGTACCCCCATATAAAATTATTATTAATTTGCTTATATCTGAATAATTACAATAGTTAAGCAAAACAAATTTGATGTATGCAACTCTTAGAACAAAGTGCAAGTTCCAACAAAATCTTAGTGACATAGAAGGGGAAGACGGATAACCCCAATAGAAAGAATTTGTATGTCTGCAGAACTATAATAAAGATATATGCTAAATTTTATGTGCGTAAATCGTAGAACAAACTGCATGTTCAAACAAAATCTTAGACGTTTTAGGGAGGCGGACCGATTCCCACCATTAAAAAAATTATTTATTAATTAATAAACTTAATTTTTATCACACACGCTTCCGCTGAATTGCCTGCCATTGAATGAGTTCGGATACGAATTACCCAAAAACAGAAAGTTAGTTTGTGAGTGCATGAGAATTAAATTTTTAAATTGACGCATCTCTTTGTTTTAAATCATTATATTATATAAATAGAACCATTATATAACCACTCATTTGTTCAACCTTTAAAAAAGGGTTAACACCTCTGCTTACTTGAGCCCAATTAATAACTTTATGTTATTAAACTGAGAACATATTTTTGCATTTCTATTATAAACATAATAAACAGAAGCACTTCTAAATTTAAGCAAGACATTTGAATAAATACCTGAACTTGAAGGTTGCATGGTTAGATTTATTACTTTTTCAAAATTACCTGTAGGTAATAGGAGTTCTTAGCTTTTTTTGGACTATTTTTTCACTTTTCTCTCACAATGTTTAATTTCAATGCGTCACTACAAAAGCACCGTTCCGTATTTACGTATTTGACATTTATTTTTTTGCCTTATGATGTAGAATTTTGTGTACTTTAAGAGAGGAATTTTAGTTTTCACGCTACTTGAACTTTTATTATACCCTTCACCGAAGGTAAAAGGGGATAAGTTTGTAATTTCGTTTGTAATTTCTGCAATATTGATCTAAGACCGTATAATGTATATATATTCTGGATTTTCCGAAGACCACAGAAATGAAGGGGACTTGCTTGCTATATATTTATTTTGCATATTTTCCGTTAGCTATTGAAATTCAGACAGATCGGTCTATAGATGGCTGATATATGAGCAAAAAACCACGACTGCCTAAAATTGTACCGATAATCCCCTTAAATTTTGTTGTTTTTTATAATTTGGCAGCAGCCAAGGTTTCCAAATTACTGCCTCTCACAAAATATGGGCGAGGTGGGCGTGGTACCTCCCGTACCACAAGGGCGAAAGTTTTCAAATTAGGTTCAAGCATTCCTGTTATCAATACACAAAATCCGAAAAAATGGGCGGGATTGGAGAAGTGGGCGTAGCACAAAATAGATTTATAAATATCTTAAGAACGGTATTTTTAATAATTTCTGTTCTAATCACAACTTGGTGAAGGGTATATAATATTCTGCGCAGCCGAATATTGCACTCTTTCTTGTTTTTAATCAATTCGTGAAATGACCGCCTTTGGCCCCTATGTGCGATATGAGGAACAAAAAATTCACGAATCACTTGCCTATAGCGTTCGCCATTCACGGTAATGTTGGCCCCGGTTTCGGATTTAAAGACAATTTTAATGTAAAGACGCCTTGGGCATGAAAACTGCACCAGAAAGTGATTTTTAGGGAGGTAATGTAGTCTCATGTGGATTGTGTTTTTGCTAAAAAAAGCAACAAAACTAAATTAAAATTATTTCCCAGAGTGAACATTATATAGGGAATATGGTTACTTATGGACCGATCTTCACGACATTTTCTACTGTGATATAAAGCCTTTATGAAACTACGAAAGTCCCAATTCTCTTAAAAAACATTATTTTTTACGGTTTTAGGCGTTCTACAGTACTTTTCGCTTATAGTCCATTTCGATTTAAGGCCAAAAACGGATATAAGCCAAAACTGTCGTATTCACTTGCATTTTTTCGCATTTTATACAATTTATTTGTTCTAAGGTCATTTTCGCTTGTAGTCCATTTTTGCTTAAAAGCCACATTTTCTTTGCAGGCGTTTCTAATAGTTTTTGCAAAAAATTTCCTTTCAGTCCACTCTGTTTTTTATATAATTTCTTACAAACTGGCAATATTTTTTTGTTTATTTTTCTGGCAACTTTTATATAAATATGTCCAATTTTGGTTACTTCATAAAAGTAGAAAAAAATGAGTAAACGCATTATATTGAGTAGTTTTATTAAAGAAAATAATTTTTATATAGTCAAAAATGTGGATTATACTACTAGGATTAATTTTTTATCCATAAAATGGCGTACAAAAAATCGGTTATAGTCCAAATTAGCGTAAAGCCCACAAAAGCTGTGCAACTAAAGTAGTGGACTTTAAGCGAAAAATACTGTTAACTGTTTTCCGAGAGTAGGCTTTATATGGGGCCTATGGTAAGTTATTGACCGATCTTCACGAAATTTAGCAGTATGATTTCTAGACATATAGAACGAATTTGTGCAGAATCTGATATCAAGCCGTGCAGTAAACCAACCCTTCCCAGTAAAAAAATTCGTGTTTTTGAAGCACTTAAGAGAAAAAGCGCATAATCGAGCGCTTCATACAGCAGCTCTTATACAGCAGTAAATATAATAATTAAAACATACGAAAAGCGGCTATTTTATTGCTGACAACCAAGAAAGTTTTTAAGCGAAAAAAATAAAATTATATTATGGTTTACGAAAATACTTAAAAAAGGCATTTAAACCAGTAAAAGCAAAACAAAAATGAATATGTTAAAATAGTTAGCCCTTAAAAAAGCACTTTAGGAGTGCTTTATTTGCATTTTTTATTATGTTAAAAGAAGCGCTTATTGTCAGCATCAAATAGTCCTCCAAACCATACAAAAATCAGGCATCCCATCAGCAGGTTTGAAGCGATTTGAGGTATGAATTCATACATAAAACCTGCTCCTTTTAGAGCACATTTTTTACTGGGCTATGTTAGTTCTTGTAACAAAATTATCAATTTTTTAGGGTGGTGGCTCCACATTTGAATTCGTAACGGCTATTCTACAGAGCCGATTATGCTGGACTTCAAGCTTAAACTGCTTAGAATAACTAGAATCAAGTTGACACCAACTTTGTTCTTATCTTTTAAGTTTTTCGAAAGCGAGCGAGTTTTCAACAGACGGACAGACAGACGGACATGGCTAAATCGACATAGAATTGCTCAAGGAGCCAGAATGTATATTAGGCGTATAACCAAAAAAAACCTATCACGACGTGGTGGCCACTAATGTATATATCAAGAAAACAGTTTTTTGAGATCAATTTGGATAAAAAACCTCCCCCCCAAACCGTTTTTTCTAAAAGCTTCCAAAAAATAATAATATTTGAATTTTTATTTTTTAAATACCATACATACAATCATGTACTATATATTAAATTCAGATACTAAAAACTATCTTTGTTGAAGGAAATAAACTTTAAGTTCAAAGTGCGTGTTGTTCTGCAATGTTGAAAAATAACTTGCACAAGTTTGATTCCACGTTCCGCGCAAATGTTACTTCGTTGTTGTTTGTGAATTTTAGAGTCTTGGGATGGAGTTGAGATGATTGACCACTGATTCAGCTAGTTCCTTGCATATTTTAGCTGATTTTTTGGTACTTACTTTAGCATTGTTTACTAAAGTCATAGCTGGTTTTATTGACCGCTTATTTGCTTTAAGTCTTGAAGGTGGCGTGTAATCGTCATCATCTTCATTTGAGTCTTCGCCATAATTGTCAAAATCGTTTTCAAACTCATTGGCCTTCGGATGCTTTTGAGTTTTTTGATACACAAAAATCAACTTTTTTACTTTTCTATATATAGAAGACATAGCCATTTTGGGAATATTTAACTTAATCCACAAATCGGATAGCTCTTGAGATACAATTTCACATCTATTTATTTTTGATTTTTCTAATTGGAGCAACGAATTAAATCTTCCAATAACTATTTTCTGTTTGGGCACTTGGTTTAATTCACATAGTGGGTATTCGATATTTTGAACTTCTCGAATCTTTTGAAATTTACCAAAATTTTGGGTCCAGATTTCCGAATTTTTCCGGTTACAAATTAGAGCACTTCTAAGAAACATTTTATAAACTTAAATGTCACCATGCACTGACACAAAAATCAACGAGTATATGGGATAGAGAACCTCTCTGTCTTAGCAAAACTGCAAACAAATGAAAATGAAAGTAAACAATTGGGATTGTGAGGTTGGTACCATTTTGTTCCAAAAAAGAGTTTCCATGTTATTTTAACATACTTTTAACTGTTTGGATGTAGTATACTAAACTTCAAAGTGATTTGGGGGGGGAACTTTTTTAACGCCCGCGAAAAAGTGACCCCACTTTTCATCATATATTTTCATGGTCTATATGGCATGGATAGGTATTTTTTGATAATTTAAAAAATTGTTCAAAAGTTATACCCCTAATGTATATATTGTTTATGGCATCTGACATGAATAATAAAAAAGTTTCACTCGGAATGAGAAACTTAGTGTACCCCCATTCACCACTAGTGCTGGTGGAGGGTACAACAAGAAAGAGTGTTATAGGCGTCTATGCCGAATATTATATACCCTTTACCATAGCGCGAATAGAACAGAAAGTTATATAAATACCATTCTTTTGTGCCAAGAACAATTCCGCCCACATTTTGTCGGATATTGTGTATTGATAATCAAGATGCTTGTACCTGATTTGGATACTTTGGCTCTTGCCCAGCTAGCATTTTCGATCGTCTAGGAATCTACTGGGAATCTCATGAAGAGTGTTTTTCATCATCGACGAGGTCATTTTTAAGTTGTAAAGATTCCTCGGGAGAAACTGTTACACGTGCTGATTCGTATAAGAGATTCTTCCATAACAAAGCGAAGGACGCTTTTATTTATCATATGGGGAATAGTTTATAATGTATGTAGAGATTATCTAACGAGTCTTTCAAAAAGCATGATGCCAAGAGTCGCATGAGACTCATATAGGGATTATTTTACAACTCCTAAAATGCTCAGCCGTATAACTGAGCTATCTAAATAAGGGCATCAAGCGTCTGTTTCATGTCAAAACTTCTAATTTCCATACAATTTATATGAAACAAGCTTTAAGGTCGGAAAATCTTATTTTACAGATCAATAGAATTTTCATATTTCAAAAACGCTTTTACTTAGGTAGCTCCAATAATGATATATGACTCTTACAGAGAGTCGCAAAAGGTTCATTTTAAGATTTAAAGACGAGCGTGTCAGAAAATATATAAAAAGCAATAAATTAGAAAAACATTAGATGTTTGTTTTTGTTACTCGTGAGATAATCATCCGAAGATTCCTTCAGGGGTTGTATATTAAACATAATCGTCTAACAAACAGCCTATGCTAGCTGGGTGCCGTTCTATTTACTAAAAACTAATTAACAACGAGAAATTTATGGGTAAAATTAGAAGCAGTTGGGGTTATTTGTTCATATGTCAGCAATTTGTGAAACGCTCAGCCTGAATTTCAATAGCTATAAACTCCTGGCCCCTATCATATCTGTGGTCTGCGGAAAACCCATCAACGGACACCGGGACAAACGGACATCGTAAGATCAACTTCGCTACTCATAGGGATAAATATATACATAAGATAATCCCTGCGGGAAATTTGTGTCAATTGATCTTAAAGCACTTATCCCGTGACCAGTGAACAAAATTTTATAATCAAAAGGAACGAATCGTGATAGGTGAAAACAAGACCCATCACTTAACTGGTGATAATGTGTTTCAAGTGTAGTTGGTCCATAGGAAAGGTAATTGACACAAAACTATTCATATGACTGGATTTTGTGCGGTTAGTGACTGATTCTCGCTAGTTCTATTACTTTATATGAAGGTGATCTATCAGACATGGTTCATTTTGGACAGTATCTGCGACAGGCATTATTTTAACCGACATTGGTAGGTTATTTCAATGACCATTTACAAAGTGTCAAAAAGGTGCCAATTAATTCCCTCGTAGGACATCGCCATGTTAAAATGACTTGTCACGTGACAAGTTTAGTGTTTGTTCCCTTTCCCGTAGGGATATTCTGGTAGTGCATAAAGTCATTCCTAAAAATTTAAGGAATGGAACTATTACAAAAAGCTTTATAAAAAACATAACTGAAATTTAACTCAGAATAATTCGAAAAAATAAAAAATTTTGAATATAATAAAGTAACTTTTGAAAAAGAAATAATTCTCAGATTCTAATTGGTAAAATATTTGAGCTAAATACATTCAATTTATAAAGTATCACTATCCAGTGTGACACAAGGAACGCTGACGAAGGCCGTAGAGGGCCAGAAAATGCATTACATTCTGCAAGTGTCTAATAATTGTAAATTTTTCTGTACATACAATATACTTCATTGCTATCCAACGGAAAGCTAAGGTAAAATGTAACAAGAAAATACAAGATAATAGTCTGGTAGTGTATAAAGTCATTCCTAAAAAAATTTAAGGAATAGAGCTATTAAAAAAAGCTTTATAAAATACATAACTGAAATTTAACTCATAGAATAAATTCGAAAAAATAAAAAATTTTGTATACATACATATATAAACTAATTTTTTTTCTCTTGACCCATTTTTCGTAATTTTTACCCTTTTTACATGTTTTTAAAAAACACTTGACGATTTTCTTCATTTCTAAAATCGAAACGCTGGCTAAAAAAGGGATTTGATTTTATTTTTACTTGAATTACACATTCAAGTAAAGAATATCCAAACCTAAAAAGAAGGGAGTTTTCATACAATTTATTTGCAAGTTTAAATGAAAAAACCCCGATTTTAATATTTAAATAAAAGTTTAGCAAATAAATTAAAAAAACCACGGTTTGTATTAAAAATTCTGCTGTTTTCGGACTACATCGTTAATAACAATAACTTAATCCCACAGGCAGTAGGCATCTTAGCATAATTCAGTCAACAGTATAGTCATACAGTGACAATCGAAAATAGCTTTTAATGCCAGCATTTCCTTATAAATGTAGATGCTGACGAAGCATCTCGCGACAATATATTTTACGAGAGCAAGGTCTATTATTGAACAAACTTTCCATATAAACCGCCTCCTTAAAATCACTCAATGCCATACAAATCTTTTATCGTTAAAGGTATTTATGCGGAAATATAACGTTCTGATATGGAAGTCCTCATACACATATTTATGTGAATATATTTCCGATTGCTGTGTACAGCACCAAATACAAAATATATAAATCTGCCTACATACTACTGGTACAATAAATTTTGAATTTTTGTAAGTTTTTAATTTCCAAACGTGTACTGTATGAACTGCAAGTAAAAACTTTAAAGTCCGTAATTTAATGTTTAATATGTAAATAACTCATACCATGTAAAGGGTCATTGACCACATTTAGTAACTTGTACAATTCATTAACAACAGCAGCAACAGAAACGACAACAAAGAGCCACAACCAGCAGTAAGAAACAAGCCAAAACAAACACTTTTTCTATGATTTTGTTTTCAATTTGATATGTTTTTATACACATAAACATATGCTTTTAGTGTGATGGAGTAGTGCACATAAAATACACACTTTTAAGCACAAAATGCTACAAAGTTTTGAACAATAATTCAGTGGTATTGTGTATGACTACAAGTACTTGAATTTTCTTTATTTATTACACTTACCCCACCATCACTTCTCACTCAATGGCTAAACACAAGCCAACCGACCGGCAGACACTCATAAAACTGAAAAATAAAATTAATTTAAAAAATAAAAATAAAATATCACAATGTTAAGTGAAAGTTTGACCGTGTGAATTGCATAAAGACAACAACTATAACTAACTCTAGCAATGAGAGAAAAATGAAAAACAAAATTATGTACGAAAAAGTCTTTTATGCGGATTTACCATAAATAGAAAATTTTTATTTAAGTAGCTGATATCAGTCGAATGCATTTAAGTGACTACAAACATTTGACATTTAAACATTGCAGCTAACAACTGAAATAAATTTCAATTAAATTAGTTAAAAAAATTGCTTGCAAAAAATATTTATATTTTTGAAAAAAAAGTATGATTTTTTAAAACAAGTAACAATGAAATATTCGGTTCTTTTCTACCTACCCTCCAACAAGAATAAGAATTTTTCCGAAGTGGATTTTATTTTTTATAATTTGTGATAACATTTTAGCTAATCTTTATAAGATCTGACATCACATATGTGACAGCGCATAGAGAATAGGACCAGTAAGGTAAAGGGAACAGTAAAAACCAACTACACAAAACAAGAGGTAGGGACGACCTACGCGCATTTTCAAGGTTGACCAACACGTTCCTCATGTCATGAGATGTGTCGCTTTCAAATGAGACTAATACCAACACGCTCAGTGATGGTACACCAAAGATACACGTATTTAAATCTTTAAAATGGCTCTCCTGAACAAAACCTTTAGGTCCCTTTCTATTTTGCGCGTCACATGTTTGTTAAATTTAATGACAGCATTTAGGGGTATTAAAGTGAATTTGGAGAGTTTTGCTTATGCAAATAGGTGCCATAGTCATTTATTAGCCGATTATTACAAAATGTTATGGTGTTTTTTTTCTAAATTAAAAAAGCAAAAAATTGTTATTCGTTGCAAGCAAAAAAAAAAAAAAAAAATTTATCAATATGGTAACCTCCAACAAAACAATTTTTAATAAAAAATATTTAAACATATTATCGTTACTTTAACCAAAACATTGTCACCGACAATCGACAAATTAGTCTCCATAACGAAACCACAACCAAATAATGGTTGCCTTCGAACATGTTATGGCTAATAATCACAATAATTTGTTAATTATTAATATTATTGTGGTTGTTTATTAACCAAAAGCTGTTGCTCTTAAAAAAAGGAAAATTTTATTAATTAACAAACCTAAAATTACACAAGGGAGCAAAATATAAGTGTTATTGTCTTATTTGGAAGTTTGATGCAAGTTTTTACTAATTTGAGGTTGCTGATTTCAAATCGAATTTTTAAGTTATAGATACTTATCGTATTTTTGACTTTTTTTCAAAAATTAAAAGCTTCAAAAAACAGAACTTTACTCTTCATTAAGCGATTTTCAAAATTGCTGTTTACATAAAAAAACTAAAAAAAAAATTAATACTATTTTTGTACTTTAAAAAATCATGAAAACTCCAAAACGGTAAAAAGTTCAAATCTTATAACTTTTACGTAACGAAATGGGAAAAATATTATAAAACCCGATGAAGGCGTTTCGCTTTTATTCACAATTAAGTGAATGTACCTCGTTTTTAAGTAAAGGAAAAAACGTCCATAAATAGAACAGCAGCAAACATACACACACATTAAAACATTTTATTTTTGAATGGAAATAGATATTTTTATCATTTTATGGTGTTTTCTTTTCTACAAAAAAAAAAATACCACCTTGTTAAAAGGTACATGTAGAAAATATCTTGCCGACCCTGTAATAATTATTTATTTGACGAGAACTAAACACAAATTTTAACCGATCTGTTTTTAACAGCTGAGAAAGAGTTTGTTCTTCAAAATATAAAAAAAAATATGTACATAAACCAAAGCTTGTTAATAGATTGATATTAAATAAATAAATAAATGAGCAAAATGAATGACGAAATTCCAATTTCTTTAGTTTGTGTTTTTGTAAAATATGTAAACAAGAAAATACCTTTGCCAGTTTGCCGATTTATTAACACCAAGTTTTTAAGATTTATTGATTTGACGTTTTTTTACAAAAACAATTTTATACCACCGAATCCACTCAAATTTTATATTACAGACAACATATCATTAACAATGTAATGCTTTCTTATGTTTTTACTATTAAATAATAGAAAAAATAACTATTAACATTTTAAATTTTAGTGTCCTGAATAGAGGCGATTTTTTACCCAACTTTGTCTGGTAGCCCTTTATATAAAGAGAAGCCATCTTTTTAAAGGGTATTATCAACACTGTTGATTTATACGGGACGTAAAGTGAGTAAGGGTATTTTTTTCAGAATAAAACATGCCACACTTTAAGAGAACAAAATATTTTTAAGAAACGAACACCAAATTGCATTTTTTAAAATAAAATGTCACATTTTTTGTAGAAAAGAAAACACCATTAGTATTCTTAGTAAATTGTGAATAATATCAAAAGTTATGCACCGATTACAATGAAATAATGCTTATTTTAATCGGAATATCTTTAACTAAATGATTTTAGATCAAAACTGTGCTTTTTGTCATATTTTTTATTTTTTTTATAAATTTTTAAAGAACAAAAATTTTATTTGTTTTTTAAATTGTTCTTTTTTTTTCTAAAACTTCAACGATATCTCAGAAACTACTGGGCAACTTTAAAAGCGATGTGAGCACGGCTTAAATATAACATTGTTGACAAATAATTAGTATTGTGGTTATTTTATTGAACTGTTAATGGTATTTAATTCAAATTTAGATATTTTTAATTTGGCTTAAGTTCATTGAATTTAATTTTCATTATATTATTTTTATGAAGACAGGAATTTTACAACATGAAATTAATTAAAATTTTTTTATTGATAATTTTTCATTCTTGACTGCGCTGAGATTTGAACCCAGGCGTTCACTGACAGGTTGCCCAGACTAGTTTCGATTGTAACCACACAATCTCGTCGGTGGGGTTTGCCGTTTTACTCACTCGGCTATTGAGGCCGGGCGACGTCAATAGTCAAACATCAATCCTTAAACCAAATGGTATTTCACCTTGGTAGATCGAAATTTGCTTTTGAATGAATGATTATCTATTTTAATTGATTTACATGTTCTTCCTAACTTCTGTTTTTTCGTACTTTTTGTCAAGAATTCTTCTTGAAGTCCAAAGTACATTTTTTAATTTTGATGTTTTTGTCTTTGTTTTTTCTTGTTGACCTTTTTCAGCACAACTTGAAGGACAAATGTAAACATAGCTCGTGCCTTAGCTGTTAACAATAATTAGTATTGTGGTTATTTTATTGAAATAAATTAATTAATTTCATGTTGTAAAATTCCTGTCTTCATAAAAATAATTTAATGAAAATTAAATTCAATGAACTTAAGCCTAATTAAAAATATCTAAATTTGGATTGTTGACAAATTTTGAATTTTTTCATTTAATGAATACAGTGAACCGTTTTTAAGTTATTCCAATATATGTAACGGAAGTGCTTTAAAGAAACTAAGTGAAGATTTGGATTCAGCGTCCCAAATAACCTTAAAACAGCATTCAGTTTTTAATCAACAAAAATATTTTTCCCTTGTGTTATTAATTGTTAACATATTATTGTTATTTATGGCCATAATATGCTCGGACGCAACAAAAATATGATTGTAGCCTCTTAATGAAAGTATAATTCAAACATAATATGGTTGCCGGTGACAATAATATGGTTAAAATAACCATACTGTGTTCAAAAATTTTTCATTTTTGTTTCTTTAAATAATTTCTAATAATTTCTTGATTTAAACTTATTTCGTTCGTATTTAGTAAAATTTTCCTGAAGAAACATTTTGCTTAAACCAAGCCGCATATTTAGAGTAAGAAATTTTTGGTTTGGCCAAGAATCATGCAAAATTGTCTTGGTTCAAGCCATATTTTCAGGTTATTTAATAAATATTTCTTTTCGCGTAGTAGTGCGATTTTAAGTCTTATCAGTTGAACCAAATTGTATTACAATTAAATTATTTGCTAGCGTTTAAGGCGTATTAAAGCAATTATCTAATTTATTACATCTTTGATAGATTGTAGAACGATCGTCATTGAAGTTTTTAGTGTCATTCTGGTCATATCGCGAAATATTTATTTGGCAGCTTAGTCCTCTTAAATTAAGTGTATTATTTATTTAAAACTCACTTACGACGAAAGATTATTCTATTTGGGGACTATGCCACCACCAAATCAGAGGTTGTTCATTGAGTCTCCTTAAACTTAATTGTAATACTATTGTAGAAGAAATACTTTTGAAATACGCCGCCTCCCTAAACCGTTCAATAGAATATATACCCATACAGAAAAAGTGTTTTATCAATTAAAAAATGGTTTAAAAAGTATTTAAAATTAATTAATGTGTTAATTGAATCAATTATTTTTTTAGTTGAAAGAAAATTATAAATTTAATTTTGATTTAATTTCCATTTTTTTTGTTTTGAAATAAATTTTCAATTAAAATTTTAATTAAATAACAATAAATCTTAATTCACTTTTTTCATTTAAAAAAAATAGTTCAAACATGTAGAATTCTTGTTGGGAATTGTCAATATTTATTTAAATAAATTAATACATTGTTTAAAATGACAAAGTTTTTTTTTATAATTTTTTTAATTAAAATTAAAATATAATTTATTAAAAAAAATATTCAAAATTTTACAATTTTTAGTAATCAATATAATCATTTTGGTAATAGGAGCAAAATCAACAAATTGTTTGCTTGATATTTTTTTTTTTTTTTTTTTTTTAAGGAAAGGTTATTTAGTATATTAATTAATAACAATTTGTGCTACCAATAAACAAATAGTGCAATATTTTCTCACTACACACTGGTCCATAATCGAACACTCTAGCATATTTTATAATACATTTTAATTTTGTTTTTTTTTTCAACTTTTTATATTAATTTGTAAAATATATACCAGCCTAAGTTTCTGTTGCAATGAAAAGTTAAGAAAAAACATTACTTGTATTTCTATTATGAGTTAAAAAAAATCAGGTAAATGTAAAAAGAGATAAAGAAAAAGGAAAAAAAATTTTAGTTTGAAATCCACCAATATCTGCTCATATTTCGCCTTTTGCAATCCAGTTCTGAAATGCTAGTATCGTATCTTATTTGATTGTTATTAACACCGTAAATATTAAATGCTTTATTATTAGCCCCTCTATATAAGTGATAAAATGTTGGGATTCCCTCTTCATTTTATATATAACCATTTTGAAGTACACGCTCTTAAACATTTTCTTTCAAATTTTCTTAATCGTTCCATATACGATGGCGAGATATTAAACCCAATTGAACACCCATATGTTATGATAGGATGAACTAACGTTTTATATAATAAGATTTTAATCTCCTTTTTTACATACTTTGAATAAAATAAGGATTTGTAAATTAAAAAGGCTTTTTTGCCCTTCTCTATTTGTGTGTTAACGTGAAAATTGAAATATAAAAATTTATCTATATAAATACCTAAATATTTAACTACGTCCTTTTTCTGTCATTTAGAAACGACTTTATCTCAAATTGTTTCCAATTGGATTTTACATTGTAGCTTTATTTGCCGACTGTGCGAAAAAGTATAGCTTCACATTTGTCGACATTAGGTGCGTTTGAGTACTTTTACAGTAAAATGCAGTAAATGAGTAAACTGAAAAATTTGCTCTCACAAAAAGCTGTTGTCCAAAAAAGTACGCGAACGCAAAAGTTGTAAGAATTCGTAAAATAAACGCAACAGCTGATGGCAAATAATTGAAGTGTTGAAAAATGTTTACACTTTTGACTACTTAACTCGTTTTTTTTATCGGTACTCGATTAAATACTTTTTATAACACGAATATTTTTGGAAAATACAACAAATTATTTTATGTAATCTTTCATATTTGTTTGTTTTTTATTTTATTTGATTTTGCTAATTTGTGTCCGGCTAAATTTGATCAATAGGTCACGAATACTTTTTTTTACTATTGATAACTTTGAAAACAAGGGCTGTTCTAAGTACCCGAGTACTTGACACTTTTACAACTCCAAAAAATTAAAATAACAAAGCAAAGTTTCAAAAGTTGGTATTTAGCCATATAAATTCTTCACAAACAAGTTTAATTAATTAATATTAATTATTTTTTTGTTTTTATTTTAGTTTTATTTCAAGTTTTTTTTTTAAACAATTTTTTTACAATTTGTATGCCTTTTGTTTGCTTCTTTTGTTTGCTACCTTTTGAAACATATGTTTTTTTGTTTTACTAAATTTTACTGCAAAAATTTCTGCAGTAAAAATTTGTAAGTACTCAGTCAAGAACTGTCACTTTACGCTCTCAATTTGTGTTCTCATTTACTGTATTTTGTGTACGCGAACGCAATTTAGTAAAATGCAGTAAAGTTCAGTAAAAAATAGTAAAAACTTTTGTGTTCTCGAATGCAGCTATTAATTGTAATGTTCCAGTCAGATTTTTTTTTGCAGATTTTTATTAATTTCGTCCATTTTGTTATGAGAATGGTAAATTATGATATCGTCCGCAAAACCTATTATGTTTTCGATTTTAATTAGTAGTTCATATACATATATATAAGCTGAATAAAATTGGGACGTTAACGCTACCTTGCTGAATGCAATGGTGTACATATTTTTTTTAAAGTAACTCTAAAAACTCTGTGCTTATTTTATTTTACTGTGATGCATAAATGCGAGGAACTGATATATCCGGGACATGTTATAGAATTTACTATTGAAAAGAAATTAGCAACACCCAACTCTGCTATTTGGGTGATTATATTTTGTAAATAACACAAGTATTGTAAACACTACATATGAATTAAATCCAGTTTAAACTTAAATTGTTCAATTCGAAATTCGCCTTAACTTGCTTGTTATAGAATTTATTGTTTTTTTTTTCTTTTCTTTTTGTTAATGCTTCTCTTAAAATGCTTTACTACAGTGCATAAGTTGTATTTCCGGTACGTACAGTTAAAAATTACGAGTTTATAGTATGAGTAATATTTTATATACATAAATATTTTGATGTTTCTCTTTTTTCCCCCGTTTAAACATTTAACTTTTACTTTCAAGGCAAGTAAAAGTTTTTCTGTACTTGAATTTGCCTGAATTTTTTTTATAACTGCATGAAATTTAACTTGAACCAAAATCGAGATTTTATTTTATGTAACTGACTGATTGAGAGGTTCACTTAAATGCATTATTGGTTACAAGCCCATATTTACTTTTTTTTTTTGATTTTTATTAAATTTATTTCTGTTTTTTTTTTTTTTTTTGTTTTTTTTTTGTAAGAAACCGTGGGAACTAAGAAAATAAAAGTACATAATAATTGTGAGGGGTTTTGCATAATAAATTTGGGCATATGGGAGTTACATGTGTTGATTTAATTTTGTTGATTACGTATTCTGGGAAAAGAAATTTTGAATTAAGCATGACGCTTTTTTGGAACTGTTGGTCATCAAGTATGGCTTAATGTAAGTCAATGACCAGTAGACGTTTTAATGTATACAGGGTATTATCAGAAATTAAAATTATAATTTTTAAGCATCAAGCATATAGTACGGAAATCTTAGTACCAAATTCATTTTTTTCTCCATTGCCATAACAATAAATTTTCGAAACGTATTAAAAGATAGTGAGTGGTATTTATAATACAAAGACAACTTTTGTAGCGATTTAGGTTAGTCAATTTGACGATTTCTTTCTAAAAAGTTGACGATTTTCTACCAATTTTATCTGGCAGCCAACGCTGTCATAATTTTTTGAAAATAACTGCATCTTAAGAAAAAAACTGATCTTAACTTAAAAAAACTGCACATAAAAATACCCCAAAAATATATAATTTACTTAGTTTGTTTTAACATATGTGTAATACAGAAAGGAATTCAAGGACCCAGCATTTATAAACTTAATGGGATCTTAGATGAAAACAAAAACGATTCACACGAAATGACATATTTAGTATACGCCTATTCACCACTAGTGGTGAAGGGTAGAAAATAAATTTTCAAAAATTATTCCATAAAAACTAAAGGCATTTCTTTTTTGGAACAAAATGTTGATGGCATATTTTGTACCACTTATTAAGAATTATTCATACCTTTTTAATGTGTAACATTTCCAATCATTACAAAAGAACATTAATTATGGTAATTTATGTTTGTTTTATTTGGGTTAAAATAAATGCCAAATCAAAAAACAGCAGCAAGAAATGAAAGCAGCTTTAAAACAAAATTTAGTGTAAAACATGTAACATATTTTTGGTTTTGTTGAGCAATATATATTTTAAAGAGAAGAGTTGTGTCGTTTGTTTAACATATGCCTATCGAATTATTTGTTATTCAGTGGTTAAACAAACAATAAAAAATATACCCATTAAAAAACCCAAGTTTAAAGAAATTAAAAATTAATGAAATTGTATATTAAAAAAAAATTTTAAGTGTCACAAAATAAAGTATCCATTTAAAAAAAATTTTAATATTGTTTGAAAATGGTGCAAAAATATTGACCACTGTTTTGTGTTATTTTAGAGAAAAAGAATGAAAATTCTATAAAATAATTTATAAATAATTGCGACCTACAACAAAAATAGGGTAAAAATATTATGTTTAAAGTTGCATTATATCATGATGTGAAATATCTGTAACAGTTTTACGTTAAGGTTGCCAGTAAGTAAATCAGCAAAAATATACATTAAAAATATTTTTCGGTTTTAGATTGCACCAATTCAATGTTTTAAAATGTACGATCAAAATTTTCCAAAATTCTCATTCCCAATAATTTCTTCACCCGTGTAATGAAAGTCGACGACAACAGAACAGTAATTGTATTTTCTTAGGCGTTATCAACAACAATTGATTACTATTGACAGTCACTTGTTATTTCCTACCGCGCACTGTGGACCATATTTTGAAAAGGAGGCCAAAAATATATATATATATATTTTTTATAGTAATCGATTTTAAAGTTATGTCACTCATTTGAATGTTAATACCAAAATGGTCGGGAGCCAAACAAATTACAGCTCTATTCCTATTAAATCACAGCAAATAAAAAGGCTGCTTTTATTACTAGAAACATTTTTGTTTTGCGTCTCTAAGACAGTTAAATTTTTATTTTTTTAAAGGTCCAAAGTGCAGGAAAATCTCCTACTAACTTTTCAAGTCAAAGAAATCTTGCCCCATTTTGTAGCACGAAACATCCTCTACAACCTTGACCACATTGTATATCCGTCAGCTTCATAAAAGGGGTACGATATTTCACATTTCCTCTTTCGCAAGACCCTTTGCACTGAACTCCGCTATTGTGCAAATTTGCTATTTATAGAAAATTAGCGTAAATACCTTAATAACAGAAATGAGCTATTTAATCAAGTTTTTACCTTTTGATTATAATTTTCTCTACTACGAATGCTTGAAAGTGAGTCATTCAAAGTCCTAACATTTCTTTCGGCTTAAAATGTTAACATTTTAAAATTAACTGTTAACTTTTAAATGTTAAAAATTTAAAAGAAAAATTTAATAGATAATTTTACAGTGATGTGTTAATCTTAAACTTAAATTTAATTATTAATAAATATATTTTATGCCACGCCCACTTCTCCGGTCCCGTCCAAATGGTCGGGGGTTGTGTATTGATAACAAGGATGCTTGTACCTAATTTTGAAACTTTGGCTCTGGCCTTTCTCCAGATATACAGAAATCTATCATGAATTTGTACGGAAGGTGCCACGCCCAGTTTTCCAATCCCGGAAATTTTACAGTGGTTGTGTATTGATAACCCAGCTTTGTGTACCAAATTTCGACAATTTTTCGCTTTCCGTTCTTTAGATTAAAATATATCTATTTTGTGCCACACCCAATTGTCCACTGTCGCCCACAATTTTGTCGGATGTTGTCTATTGATATCCAAGATGCTTGTACCTGATTTGGATACTTTGGCTCTTGCCGTTCTCCAGATATAAAGATTTCTAGAATGTCTTTGTATGAAAAGTGTCACGCCCACCTCTCCAATCTCCCCCACATTTTGTCGCATGGAGTGTATTGATAACGTAGATGCCTGTACATAATTTGGAAACTTTGGCTTTCTCCGTTCTCCAGTTAAACATAAAAAAGTAAAAAGAAAACAACGCACAGAAAAATATTGCGGTAGTTTTTTACTAATTTAAAAAATTATTTGCTAAGTATTTCAATTTAATTAATGTGATAATTGAATCAATTATTTTTTTAGTTGAAAAAAATATTAAAAACATTATTTTGATTAAATTAACATTTTAGTTGTCTCGAAATAAATTTTTAATAAAAATATAAATTAAATAAGAAAAAATCTTAATTGATATTTCACTAAAAAAAAAATAATTTAAACTTGTAGAATTGTTGTTAGGAATTGTCATAACCTGAGCTAAATTGAATTAAATCAATTAACACATTGTTTGAAATAGCAAAGTTTTTTTAATTTATAACAGTTGGGATTTTTAATTGAACTGTTGGCTTTTAATTGAAGTTTTTTGATAATTTAATTAGGCTTAAGTTCATCAAATTTAATTTTCATTAAATTATTTTTATTGAAGGAAGGAATTTACAACATGAAATGATTTTAAAAATTTTTTGATAGTTCTCGAGAATAACCACATTCTCATCATCAGAATTCTTTGCGTTCTACCGTTTGCGCCACTGCGGCGCCTGCCAGTCTATTCGAAATTTTTTGTAATTGATTATCAATTTTTTAATTTTTATTTACATGGTTTTCCTTTCTTCTTGTTTTATCGTACTTTTTGTCCAGACCTTGTCTTGAAAACTGAAGTGCATTTGTTTTTTATGTTTTTCTTTTTGTCCTTTTCTAGTTGACCTTTCTCTGTACAACTTGTGTATATTCTAGTGTATTCATTTAATCGGGCTTTGGCTTTAATCGGTTAATCGTTCGATTAATTAACCGAGGTTTTGGTTTAATCGGTTAATTTTGTAATGGATCGGTTAACCGATTAATAAAGTTTTTTTTTATAAATTAAGTAATTTTAATAATAAAAATGAATAAATTATTTATTATTTGGAGTTTATTAGTAAATAAAAAATTATTATATAACAAACATAACAATTCTTGAACTAAAATTAGCAAACAAAAAAATAATTCATAAATATGTTATACATATTTTTTAAATTAAGACATATTTATTATGTAGTAATTAAAAAATAAACTGTAAGATAATTTTATCAGTTATTTTAATAGTTTTAGAAGACCTGAAAAAATAATTTTTAGTAAAAAGTTTAGGAATTAAGCGATTCTTTTCTTTAGTTTTGATAAAACTTGAATTGAACAAATTCCTTTACGCTGATGTTGGAGGAATCGAAAGCAACCCATAATACTGAATATCTAATTACACAGTCATTTTCCTGGATTCCTCTAAACGTATAATATCTTCCATTATGCCATTAGAGTCCTGTTTTATTATTATTTTTTTTTTAATTCTTCTAATTGTTTCGGTTAATTTTGTTAAAAGATTGATATGAGATAATATGAAAAGAGACAAATAACTAAACACATACGGCCATGTTCTGAAAATCGAAATCACGTGAAATTTAAATCGATATAGATTTTCAATTGAATTTTTGTTAAAATTAACGTAGCGATTCCTGATTTTACAAGTAGTTTAGGTAGTAGAAGTTGGCCCTCAAAGCATGGGTTATAGAACAGGACATTTTTATGAACCGATCAGTTAATCGGGTAGTAATTAATCGGTTAACCGAATTAATACCCTAGTATATTCCCATTACATTTCCGTTTATTAATGTTTGAACTATAATTTCTTTTTTCATCAAATGATAAGAAAATGGTTTAATTTTCTTTTCTGTAATTCAATTACATTCGGTAAATTTGTGCTTTTTAAAGCACTTTTACTTTAGACATTAAAATTTCTTTAAATTATCAATTAACCTACATATTTCACTTTTTAATTGCAATCTTTCAAAAAAAAAAAAAAATAATAATAATAATAATACAAAATATAAAGAATTGTTTGTGTATAAATCGTTAATTTTATTGTAATTAAACACGGTAATTTTGTTCAAATTTAGTTTAAGCATTTTACTATAAAAAATATGTCTGAACATGTGTACATAAATATCTACATACATATACATACAAACATACATATATTTTAAATAAAAATAATGTGCCCAAACTTATAAACACTTTGTGCCTGTAATGATTTTACAACTTTCGCTAAAATATTGAACGTATCTTGTGAACATACGTCTGGTTTAAAAGCTGAATGACTGACTGTCTCAATATCTGTGCGTCCATCAGTCCAGTTGCGTTGTTGTACTGTCTATTTGTTTTATGTTATTCCGGCTTTTTCGGCGTCTTGTGTGTGATTTAAAAAGGGCTCATAATACGAATAACTGTTGAACAGGTTCTTATTGTAATTAAAAAAAAAAAACATTAAAAAAAACAAAAAAACAAGAGCTTAAAAGAAAAGTGAAATGATTTTTTTTAAATCCATTTTAAATTTTTCAAGAATTTTGGTTTAAAAATAAGTTTTTTTTGCATATGCTGCAAAAAGATTATTTTTATAACCAAAATCTTTATTTGCATATACGCTATTGCATATTTTGCTATTTACTGATCTTAGAAAAATTTCTTAGAAAATATAAAACTTTTTTTCTGCCACTTACGTCCTCATTTCGTAGATGTTTTTACACATTTTTTTTGTCCAAAAATTTTGAAATGAAATTTAGCAATATAAGAAAAATTAATTATCTTTGCAGCGTTCTTTACATTTATTAGTCACAAAAGTAAGTTTATAGTAGGGATGTAACCAAGAAGAAATATCGTCGATACCGATACGAATATTAAATTTAAGTTCAACGTAAAATTAACAAAACTCAAGTAGAGTAATTTCTTTATTATACAAAATTACAGTGTAAAGTTGCCCATAGACGAGGCAACATTTGTCGAAACATGGGCATTTTGTTGAGTGAGGTGCTTTTGCAACCTCACTCAGAGTTGGAAAACAATTATAATTGAATATAAAATTTTTCCAATTTTTTGGGACATAAAATATGATAGGTATACAAAGAAAATAAAATTTTTTTTTTTTATGTTTTGTAGTAATATATTCCAAAAACACGCCATACTGATGTTTCGTTCTTAGTGTCATCGTCTGTGGTTAAAGCTGAAACATAAATAGTAACACGTGTTTCGACAAATGTTGCATCGTGCGTGGATACCATAAGAGACTATTACTATATAATATTGATTTTAATAAAAATTTTTAAAAAAACGTAATTAATTTAAATTCATGCTAAATTAATTTAGTTTTTAAACGAAATAACAGTAAGGGTTTTCATGCTATACAGTAAGGGTTTTCATGCTTAAGAGTCTCGCACTCTACGCAAACTGTGAATTTCGCAAATAAACTGTCAAGAGTTGTATGAGAATTATTTTACACAAACTTCGTTAATTTGCCGAACAATTTTGACTCGTAAACTTGTGCATTTATAAAAACAGATTTTTGTAATGCGTACCGTCGTTTTCAATTAAAACTTCAAGTGTTTATAAATCACAAACAATAAGTTCTTCCAATAATTCGAACAAATTAGTCTTTTGGCTTTCCTTATGCTTTTTTAAAAACCAATTTCACATTTTAATCTCAAAGTTCAACTCTTATGTTTATATTTTTTTAAATTTATTTTCGCATTGACGTTTCTTACAAACTGATATTAATTGCTTAAAATTACACAAAAATTAAAAAGGGTCTTCAAAAAGCGAGTCTCGCAAGTTTGCCTATTTGCACAAAAATGCAATTTTAAGTAATATCATGAAAACCTCTAGAGATTAATAATATTCCAAAAAAAAAAAAACCAAAGTTTTCCAAACTTTTGCGGAGATAATTCCACAACTTGTAGCAGACCAGCAGAAAAAATTGTCTCTCAAATGTGACTGAACTCAATTGAAAACTAAAGTAGTTCTGCTCCATGGTCTTAAATTTTGGGTATAATATTTAATAACGCCAGTAAACAAAGGGATCTGCGTCTCTAGAAAAATGTGAAGATCTAAGCTTAATCTAGACTTCGAAGGATGGACAGAGGATCATTCTTCTCGAAATTTTCTTTTAAGATTTTCACAAACGCTTCAAAGGTCAGTTCTGGTAGACTTATCAGAACTTTTACTAGATGTAGCGGTGACCATGTCTTTAACACTTTTGGAGTACACAGTCGTGTTAAGTAGCCCAATAAGATGTTTTTTCGATCTATGGTTTTTGAAATTTTCTAGCTTTGTATCGAAGGTAAAGAATTTTAGATAAACAAAAGATTTCATTACTCTCTAAGCCCTCAAATCTTTCATTCAGAGCTTCATAAGTAGCCAATTTATAGGACTCTGAACTATTCCGCATCTCAGTTTATTCATTTATCGTTTTTTTTTTAAATAATGTTCGAAGACTTTTAACTAGCGAAGTAGCATCAGAACCCAGAATTTGTAGCGAAATGATTTTTTTTAAAACGTACGATCACCTACCACGGTGGGGCCGCAAAGGTCAAGATTGGTCTAGTTATCGTAGCAAAAGACCAGTAGATCATTCTAGGCTTCAGCCTCCACGTCTTCACGAAGAGTCTTTTGCAGGCATATATGGCCTTTCTTGCCCTTCAGGTGACATGGGACAACGCAACGTTCTAGTTAAGGGTTCTATCAAAATTGATCCCCAAGAATTTCACCTCGTACGAGAATCCGATAACCGTAACGATCAAGACCGGTTCTTCAAAGGCATGCTTCGAATAATTTTTTAAAGTTTGATACAAAAGTATACAAAAGAAACTTTACCGTTTTTTGATGTAAGAAATCAATTTTAAAAAATGGTAGGTTATATTTGATGCATCTTTTCTTTTTTACTTATGCTGCAAGAACTTTGAAATTGGGGTTAAACAAGAAACATATATGTAGATATTTAGCAATCATATTTTTTTTATTATTGGTGTTTCAAGTAATAGTAAAGATATATTGTCATTTAATATTGCTCTGTCGAAAACCAGAACACAAGTAACTGATTTTGACAACATAGTGGGGGGAAAATTTTACGAATAACTATTTCATTATTGCTCGCTTGCACTGTCGAACGACTTGTCATATTAACAATTTTAAAAGGGGCGCAAATCAGCTGTTTTTCGTTGAATATGCAGGCAAGCGATAGCGATCGACATTGTTGAACAGGCTCAAAATTACCCAAGAATTTCTATAACTGTATATAACATGCATATCTGCATAATTTAACAACAACAATTAACTTAATTTTTATTTTAATTCGATGCATGAGTATTTTTTTGTATTGTTCTCTTAAAATAACTTTACTTATACTCATCATTGCCAGGTTCATCATCATAAATGGCAGCTGTCACATATATGAGAATTTTGAATTCATTCATTTTAACATTATTGTATGGCTGCGAACACGTAATCAGAAATTTCTTCTTAAGTGAAATTTCATTTTAAAAATTTGCAAAAAAAATTTCATCACTGATTTTGTTTTATTTTTTTTTATTAAATCTCTATACAGTTTTCTTTTTTATGTTTGTAACAATAATAAAAAATAAAATAAGAAGCTTGTGTTAATTAAATTACTTTTTAATTAAACAAAAATATTGTCATTCATACATACACTGGCAATTAATATTAATACTGGTATTACTTGCAAATACAAACATGTGTATTACAACAAATACATACAATTATTTACTTAATAATTACAGGCATCTGTGCAAGTTTACTATACAACAAACACTTATAAATTGTGAGCACATTTGGCTTGTTGTAATGCACAATGGGATTTTTTTTAGAGATAGTGAAAATAAATTTTAAAATATATTTAAATTCAATACTATGGCCGTGTGTGTAACAGTAGCAAAGTACTATTTTAAGTAACATTTTGGCACTTCTTAGGTGAATAGAATTTTACTTGCCCTGCATGCTAGTAGAAATTTTGACGCAACGAACTAATTTTCTAATAAGCAGAAAATTAAAAATTGAAATTTAAAAAACTAAAATAAACGAGTTTAAAAAATTTATGAATTCAAAATAAAAAAAATATAAAATGCAAATAGTGCCAACTGCAAAAAAAAAAACTGTGTTATGCTGTATATTTTTCGTAAAAGAAATAAATTTTTTATAAATATTTTTTACAAGCGTCAAAATTTTATATCGTCATAAAAGGTATAATTTCACACAGCAGAAACATGAAATATTTCCCCCACAGGTTCTAAAGACTAACAGCCTGGCCTGAATTTTCAACGACAAACACCTGATTTGCGGCCCACTAACAATTTTCAGCACGACAAGTCGATCGACAATGCAAGCGACCGATACCGTAACAACTTTCATACAAATTAGTGGCCCACTAAGAAATATTATGCGACCACAAATGTCATAATCAGTCACTTGTGTTGTAGTTGTCGGCATTTTGTTAAAATATTTAACAAAATTTTCTTTACACACAAACACAAAATATTTTTTTTTATTATTATAATAACCACTTATAAAATTATATACGAACGTTTTTAAAATATTTTTTATAAAATTCTATTCTATATTTTTTGTTTACTGCTTTGTTTGTTTTTTGGTTATACTACATTTACACCTCCACAAAATCTAGTAGATTTTAGATAAAATCTTAAAGAAATTTTTTGGCGTTTTGACATATTGTCGGATTTCATTTTCATAATAAAATCAGCTGATTAAAAAAGGAAAGAAATTGTATTGTAAACTTTTATTAGCAAAAATGGAAAGCCAAAAACTAATTTTATGATATTAAAAAAATAGAATAGGAATTAAGATTGTTGCGTAAAAAAACACCAGCATTTGTTAAATATAAGGTTTCACAAACTGCTGCAAATATACATACGCGCAATAAATGATACCTGGGAAAAGACGTTTGATACGGAAATAGAGCAGCCAAATGACGAGGTGTTTACTTACGACTATAACCCAAAAAGTGAACAAATAAGAGACAAAATTGCAAATTTTTAAATGTAGCAATTTTTTTGCAAAACAAATAAAAACTTAAAAAACAATATTAAAAGTATTAAAAGCGCCTCTTCATTGGAATTGCACTGCTTTTCCTTTTTGTAGGTACGTTTTCTGTAAATTAAGGCCTTTGTAAAGCTACACAGTTTATATTAATATAATTTTCATACCGCTTATTTATTATTGGCCTATCCATTTTCACAAATGCTTATTTTTGTTAATTATTCATTTACCGCAAATGTATTTTCCCCACTCTTTTTTTATATATTTTTAAATTTTTTTTTTTTGCCAAACTGTCAGATTTTTCTTGTTCAGAGCTGTATTTTTTTGTACATTAGTATGAAATTCATAGTTGTATCGTTGAGTATTGCAAGATTTCGTGAGATTTTGCCAAAATCTAGTGACGAACTAGATTTTGTTTTGTATGGGAAATCTAGTAGAAATGAACAAGATTTCGCTCAAAATCTCTTAAGTACTAGATTTTGTCTAGGTGTAAATGTAGTATTACTCCTTTGTTTTCTATTCTGATTTGTTTGTAGCCAGAGTTCTGTTTTTTCGTTTAATTTATACGTTTTGTCGATTTTTAATTTCAAACTAGCGTTTTATTTATGGAATTGATGATGTGGCAATACAGTCATTTGACAATAAATAAATGAATTACGTTACAGTACGTTTACATTTGACAGTACTGGCAAGACAGTAAGCAAATACATATTAGTGGCCAAAAACACTACTTGCTGTCTTCGTGACGTAGGCGTCCAGACAGTAGTTAAGACAGTTCACTTTTAAAAAAATGTCTACAGTGAGTGTCGCAGTTCAAGTTCTAGCTAAACTTGTTTTATATGAACTTAACAAATTAAAAATAGTATTTAACAACTATTTTTTGTGAACATAGATAACACTTAAGTAAAACATACAAAACCAAAGCATAATTTATTAATTTTCTTTTAATTGTTGATTTTTTTTTACTTTTGCAAACAAAACTTCAAATTACTGTCAGCAAATGTCAAATCACTGTCCATTTTACTGTCTGCAAAATTTGCTAGACAGTAGACAAGACAGTTGGAAAAGTGTACATGTATTAGTGAAAAAGTTTGCATGTATTGCAACTGTCTGGCCAGTACTGGCAAATGTAAACACCGTGTTAGACACGTAAAACCTGTCGACCGGCAAGTCAATAGTTAGTGAGCCGCTTAAGAGAACGACAATGAGTGACTTGTTGCCGATGGACATCAGGGGCCTGGCTGTAAATCTTTTTCGATTTTGTATGAAATTCGCCTTTAATAAAGTTAAAAAAGGGGTTGTTAGAATAGAAGCTTTAGTTGGAGAGCATAGGTGGCCTTAAGCCGGTCGCAATGATTTTCTCCTCTATGGTAGTACAAACACCGGCTTCGCTTACTAAAGCTTCTCTGCAAAGCAGGCCTGCGCATCCCGCCCACCCCATTTCCACCACCTGTACCATGTTTTTTCTACTTTTAACAATGACAACTAATTTTTTTTGGCGATATGTAACTTTAAAAATTACACTGTTATGGCGTTATTTCCACTTTGGTTGCTACACGATTATAGTGTTACTGCAATTGGGGTTTGGAAATAAGCCCATATGGTTTTATTTTGCACTCCACTGAGCAATAAATCCATATGGCCTTATAATGCTGCACTTCCTACTTTAGACTCTATATCGACTAATTTTTACGAAACAAGGATTTAATTCGAAGCAATTAGACTGATTTTACATACAGGATTATATTTAATAAAATATTTATTTTAAGCCTTAAAAATTATTTTGCAAATTTTACGACTTCATGCCTGGTCGTATATTCCGGTATCGCACGGGAGATATTTGGTTGGCCTTACCAAATGAGTTTTTGTAATTCGGGTTTGGGTGATGGCTTACGTTTTTATTAGAGTAATGACTCAATGCAAAAATGAATTCTTTTTATGATTTTAAGCAGCTTTTCGGAAAATTAAAAGCATCTTTAAACCTATCGCGGCTTCAACTCGTATTTCTCTGCTTTTAAAAGAATTATGCTGCTTGCGAATGTTTTTGAATTGCGGCTTGAGTGACCTCAGTGATTTTGAAGGTTTTACTTAAAAAACGCTTCCAGTTCACCATCTTAAGAAATTTGTGACTGACCAAGGCAATCGTTGTCTGCCGTATCAAATACCGCATAACCATCTCGCGCACGTTAGAATCGACTTAAAAATATCCAGAATAAGGTTTTGTAAGCAAGCGATGTGCTTCAGCTGCACTTTTTTTAAGTTAAAGAAGTTACTGAAAGTGATTCTTTGTTGTTCGAAATTTTCGAACTTTTTAGTTTACACAATTTCCTTTAATGATTAAGTTATTAATAACTCCCATCCGGGTGGCTGGTTGTTAGTGAGCAAGTGAATCAATGCGAGGATTGCGGGTTCGGTTCCCGCCAGAAACTCGTGTCTGTTGCACTAAAACGGGCTTAATGTCTAGGTTACTATTGATTTCTAACTTTTAATAAAAAAATAAATAACAAATAATGATTCTCAACAAACCTGTAGACTCGATTATCGGTATATGGGTTGAAAATTATTTTAAAAACACAGCAATTTCAACAAAAAGAGATAATATGTCATCGGTAAATTAATTGACTGTGAATTGTTTTTTAAATGTTATTCTCAAATGCTTTTCAAATGCTGAATTATAATCAAGGCGAATACATTCCAGGTAATCTCGGTAGTACAACAAGTACAACTCGTACAAAAACCACAGGCAATTTGTTTTTGTAAAATCATTGCACAATGTCAAAAACTGAAACAAATCAAAAATTTTGACATCCAACAATTATAAAGCTAAAGAAAAAAGTTACCAGCAGGGCTTTTAGGATCACCTGTAATGAATTCGCCTTGATTATAATACAATATGGAACATATGAACATTTGTTTAAATGTATGTACAGTCAGTCAATAAAGTTTAGGCACAGCATGTCTCAAAAGATATCTGTCAATAACTTTACATCCGCTTTACTTAATTTTTTGATATAGCTACTTTTATACATTGATCGTTTTACTGTTAATTCAGCGCAAAAAAATTTTATATTGCATCATTTGTATCACACAACGCTTTGAAAACTAAAGGACATAAAAATCCACATAAAAGAAGTGTAAGCACATACAGTGCTCAAACTTTTTTTCATGTGGGTTTTGCTTTTATAACGGTAATTTTTCAGTACGTTATCTGCCTGTTCCACGATTTCAAACGTTAACCTTCGCATAGAAAATAACATTTAAAACAAAAACAAATTTTAAAATGTTGTTGCTGTTTTAAATGTAATTTTCTATGCGAACGTTAACGTTCGAATTCGATAAACTGGCAGTATGTGTCAATTCGTTTTTCTGTACAAGTTAATTGCACAGCAGCCGAGTTTAAAATAGAAAAAATTATTCTCGATATTGTATTTTTGGCGAGAACAGCAAAATGAGCAATCGGTCAGAAATTTCCATAGACGTTTACAAAATTATTATAAATCTTCACGCGACTAAAATAATACATTAACAAAATTCAGTTTTTAAAAAAGATTTTATTTACACAATGTTGACCGTTGACATCAAAATCAGAACTTATTCATTTACTTTTCATTTCTAATTACTTAACTTAATTATTATACTGTGTCATTGCGAAATCCATAAGTGTCAGTATTAATATTAAAACTGTTTAATTTACAAATTGATGTCGCGAGTCCATTTATTTGTGCTGCCCTATTTTATTTAAGAAGTCGTTGAACTTGTCTATAACTGTATCAGCAAAAACATCAAAAATGACAACTCATCATAACCAGTTGTTTTAATTACAGCTCAACTGATTTGAGTTTGAAACCGTAATAGTGGACTAAAGGTAGAGTTAGCCGAAGGTCCACGTCCCCTAAGGAAACGTCTGGCCCGTTTTGTTATTTGCTTACAATGTAAATGCTTACCGAATTTAAATGTCACGTTGACGGAACGCCTCAATCTGTATAAATTAGAATTTCATGCCGTCGTTACGTGACAGTTGTAAAGCAGTGATGGCCTGCTTGTATATTAAATTGAATGCGGGTATTTTCGCTCTTTTTTTTGATACTTTTTTCCAGTATATCTATGGGCTTTCGATAAAACGACTTACAATACACCATAAATCCATATATATAAATATACATATGCTTAGATGTACAAAATAAACAAATGCATATGCACATAAAATGGAAATTAGAAATATATAAAAGGCTTTAAATGGTTACAAAATATTGTTTTGTCTATGCACATTTACAAAATCATACATGTAAATGTGTATGTATATGCTAAAATACATATTTGTTTATTGTAAATCTATAACATAAATATTAGATATTAAATTATTAATATTTTTTTACTTACACTATATACTGTTTTAATACCATTTTAATCACTTGGTACTTTTTCTGCACAGCGGTCAACATTTAAACCTTTTGATTTCCCTTCACTGTGTGTGTTGTTTTATGTATACTATTGCTTTTTTGTTTATGTATGTGAAAAACATATGATACGTTTTTAGATGTTCTATAAGTGCACCAACGTGCAAGCGGTCCGTTACAGTAAGTTACGGGTACAGCAACGTTTGCCTAACTCAGCCTTAAAGCATTTTAAAACGCCTAAAACGCTAGTAAAATGTTTTTGGAAGGCGGTTTTATATGTAACCTGTGATAAATTCTGGACCGATCCTCAAGTCTTTTGGTATGATTTTTAGTCTCACTAAACGAAATTAGATCAAGCTTCTCACCATAATATCATTATTTGTCACAATTTCAGAATTGTTTAAAACATTAGATTATGAAATTAACTCCGAGATTTTTCTCTATTCTCTTTTAAAGTTGCTACGAAACTCTTTTCACATTTACATTTACATTTTTATCCAGTTATTTTTTCAATCAAATGTAAGCAAAACAAATGTGTTTGCAACCAAGCGTTTTCTTTCATTATTAATGATTAAAAATTCTTACAGACACAAATAAAAACCTGTGGGAATCGCAACTTTTTTTTAATAGGTTATATTATTTTATTATACAAAAACATATACATATAATTATTTATATAGTATTCAGATTAAAATAATCTCTATAATCAATATTTAGAATTGAAAAAGTTATAGTGCTATATTCGGCTGTGCCGAATCTTTGATACCCTCCACCGACAGGAGTGGGCTCTATATGATAAATACATTAAAATTTGTTGCGGTTTAGACCTTTTTTAAGAGCTTTGAACTGGCATGAGTAAAATATCATGATTCGTAACAGTTTTAGCTGGACTAAAATGATTTTTAGGAGCGTTATTTGTATTGGACCTATGGTAAATTATGGACCAATCATCCCAAAATTCTGAAGACTGATTCTGGTATTACAAAAAATAAATTACAATAAATTTCAATACAGCAGTGTAATTAGTTTTAGCGTTAACAGTAAATTTCACAAAATTGCATGATATTTGCTTTAGTCATATGAATCTAAGTTGGAAGAAATTTTACCGCAATATCTATCTATATCTGTTATGGTTTTAGGCGAATTTAATTATTTTCCCCAAAATGGGATTTGTTTGGTTTTAGGCGCTATAAACTGTTTTCCCGGAGTAGGGTTTATATGGGGCCTAGGGTAAATTATGGACCGATCTTTACGGAATATGACACTGCGAATTCTAGTCGTATAAAACGATGATATACCAAATTTTATTATGATAGCGTTATTAATTACGGTTTTAGGTGTTCTAAACAGTTTTCCGGGAGTAGGGTTTATATGGGGCCTAGGGTAAATGATGGACCGAAATTTGGCAGTGTGATTTCTCGTCCTATAAAACTGTGACGTACCGAATTTTAATATGATAGCATTATTTATTACGGGTTTAGGTGTACTAAACTGTTTTCCGGGAGTAGGGTTTATATGGGGCCTAGTGTAAATTATGGACCGATGTTCGGAAATTTTTACAGTGTGATTTTTGGTCCTACAAAACTGTGACGTACCAAATTTTAGTATGATAGCGTTATGTATTACGGTTATAGGCGTACCAAAATATTTTCCGGGAGTAGGGTTTATATGGGGTCTAGGGTTAATTATGGACCGATCTTCACGAAATTTAGCAGTGTGATTTGTAGTTGTATAAAGCGAATTCGTGCAAAATTGTATATCATTCCGTGCATTATTTCACCATTTATGTTGGTTTTTTGTATCAAAATTATAAATTTTTTTAGGGTGGTGGTTCCACATTTTTATTCATAGTTCTGATCCTACTGAACCGATGTTGCTGGATTTCAATATTAAACTGCTTAGGATACCTACAAGCAATTTAAGAGCAAGTTTGGTCTTTTATTTTTCGTTTTTCGTAAGTGAGCGGGTTTTCAACCGACGGACAGACAGGCGGACATGGCTAAATCGACTTAGAATTACTCTAGAAGCCAGAATATATATACTTTATGGGGTCTAAGATGTATAATAAAAAAGTTTCGGACGGAATGACAAACTGAGTATAATCTTATTCACCACAGTGGTGGTGGAGGGTACAATGATGAGACATTGTTTGTCAAATGCTCACATTCAAATCATTATTAATTTTAATTCAAATGTTAAAAAAGTTAAAACCATTGAAAAAGGTTTGAAAATTTTACTTGATTGAAAATGATAAAGTAGCAAAGGTTTGACTTGGTGTTTTCTGGGCATAAGTAATTAAAGGCGCAAACCATGCCTAGACGATCCAGCGTTTTCAAGTTATACGCTTAATATAAAATTTTTAAACGTCATCCATCCACCATTTATCAATACTTTTATAATAATTTTAGATCGCCTCTATCTATGTCATCAAAATGACGTTAAGCAATTTATTATTTAATATCATGCCCACTGTACTATACTCATATGTAATGTAATCAATTTGTATTGGGCGTGTAATTGTGTGTACATGTGTAAACTTTCTTATTTCACATGGAATTTTGTTGTTTCCATACAAAAGCGCCAGTGTATTTCGTACGACAACAGTCAGTCGGTTGTTTCCACCGAAACCCGCTAAAAGATGAGTTTTTAAATTATTAGTTCCGTTAATAAAAGAAATATTGTCCATTTTGTTTCGTTATGACATTTATTAACTAATTAAAGATAACTTTAAAAACATGTTGGATAGTTTTTTTTTAATGATTTTACACACGAAAAAACAAGATATTTTTTTTTCGGGTACAATATTTTTTTTTTGACATTTAACTTATATTAGTCAGAGTTATGTTAAATTATAGTTTATGACAAAAGACAGTGTGATATAACAAATTTTTTTGAGCTATCATATAAATTTTTAAATTAATCAGGTTAGTTAATTCCAATTACGAAATTGTATATCGACGGCAGGGATGTTATATGGGGTTTTAAATTGTGTACCAATTTCCAAAACAAATGTACTTTTTGGACCTTCACAGTACCATTTTTTTTTAATTTATTAACTGCCTATTTCCGATGTGCGAAAGAATTCTTTCTTTCGTACAAATACATTTAAAATAAAAACAACGTTTTTAGAATTTGTGTTTCTTTTAAATTTAATTGTTCGAAAGAAATAATTCTTTCGCACATCGGAAATAGGCTGTAAAACAACAAAAAAAGTACATAAAAATTCAATAGTACACAAAAATAAACAAAATTTAACATTAACATACGTTATACTTATGTATGAATAAAATAATGTACATAAAAGTCTTATAAATATATGAGATCAATATCAGGCACTTATTTATTTAGTTGATAAACTATTTGGAATTTTTGCATCATAGCAGCATGAATTTGTCGATCTTAACCCATCCTCTGTTTGTATGAGACTTGATAATGTTGGCACATGTAGTCTGTTTCTTTCTTTAGTTTTTATCATATTTCGAAAAGAAAAAACTCTTTCCGCATTTGCAGACGAATGTGGAATAGATAAGATTCCAGCAACGACTCTAGAAATGTCGGGAAACATGTGGACATTGAGCTCATTTTGTAAATTAGCAACAGCCGACCAAAAACTACAAACGTTTTCAGTTTTTAACGACTGCAGTTGCTCGACATCAGCTAAAGCTCTAAATTGATTATTAATTGAATCAATATTTACAATTTCATTCGGGAACATTTTTACTAGAAGAGGTACAATAATACTTGTTTTACCTGAAATAACATTTTGTGGAGTAGATTTATGGAACCACATTAAAACTTCGTTATTTAAGTTGACTTTGGTTCTCAAAACTTCGCAAAAATTTATATAATTGATTTGCATTTTCTTTAATTTCTTTAACAATATCAATATTTATATTATTTGTAGAAATATATAAAGTCACTTCTGTTCCGCAATAAATTTCAGGTTTTCTCTCATGTTGCCTCGTCTGCGGGTACCATAAGTCCCCCGTAAAATGTGACAAGTGAAAGGCAGACAGACGAAGTTTGTTGGCGAGAGAGAAGAAAAGTAAAGTGTGTCACACATACAGATTCGCGGCCTTACCAACAAACTTTGTCTTTCACTTGCCACATTGTAATAGGGGACAAAGCGCTCTATACACCACAATACTAGTCGCATATTTAAGCGCACATTACATTAACGATTTGTTGTACAACATAAATGTAATGAAAAGGACTCAATAATTTGTTTGCTATACTAAAAATTCAAAAAGGGGGAACTATGACAAATTTTTAAATTGTACCAAGTGAGCCACGGTATTACCACGGTACTTTAGAAGGTCAAAATGTACCAAAAAAAAAAGTATAATTGTACCAACTTTAACATCCCTGATCGAAGGTTAATTTTCAAAACTCTCAATAATAGATATGCACATTAGAGCGGGCCGATTTATAAGGATAAATAGTTGTCGATATTGTGCCATCGATTTTCGATAGCTTTTGGCATGAGGAAAAAACAAATGACACTACGACATATCAAAAAAATCATTTTCGAGGAGAAGAAATTTAAATTTTCTTACTTTTTCTCAACTTTTATTTTTAAGTTTTTTTTTTTCGTAGTAGGTAATAATCTATAGATACTATTACTGCTCTAAAGTTTTAGTTTTAATAACATAAAAAAATAAATAAAAAATCGTAAAGAAAAAACGTTTTTTCGACAAAAACTCGTCTAAAAACCAAAAAAAAAACACATTTTGTTTCGTAGTAGGTAATAATCTATAGATACTATTACTGCTCTAAAGTTTTAGTTTTAATAACATAAAAAAATAAATAAAAAATCGTAAAGAAAAAACGTTTTTTCGACAAAAACTCGTCTAAAAACCCAAAAAAAAAACACATTTTTTTCGAAAAAATGATAACGCCATCGTTTTAAGCATACAATTTTTCCTTGGATAGGATATATTTAAAAAATTTTAAATCTGCGATTTTTATTAACATACCTACTAAAAAAACCTTAAAAATTAACGCGTAAAAATTTATTTATTGACAGAAGCTTGTCCAATACCTCAAGAAAAACAATTTTTTTTGGAAAAACTGCTATTGCCAGTTTTTAGCGTACAATTTCCCCTTGGAAAGGTAATATTAAAAAATTATATCAGCTGATTTTTTTTATTACCTACAAAAAAAAAACCTTAAAAATAAAACTTGAGTTAGAGTCAAAAAATTGAAATTTGGACGCCCCGAAAATGATTTTTTTGATATGTTGTAGTGCGATTTTTTTTCCTCTTGCCAAAAGCTATCGATGGCACAATATCGATTGCTAAATCGACTCCCCCTAATGCACATTGTTGTTATTATAAGGAACAAATAAGGAAGGTTATGTATGGTTCAGTGGGCAGCCGACAAGAGGACGGCTCACTTGGGTCCCTCTAGCGGTCACTTTGTGATACCCTTAGCCAGTGACAAGAGCCAGCCAGTATTCGTCAGACTATTCCACAGAATTCACTGTAACCTCGAACCACCCCGACAAGATAGAGCCACAGCTTATTTTGCAGATACATCAATGGCTTATCGTATTAAACAGCTCCTTATAGTTACCTTTGGGGATTTTTCAATCTCTGTCAACGGTTGTTCATATCGGACGATATTGGAATATTTAATTAGGCCAGCTGTGAAAAATCATCCATCTTTGTGGTTTTTACAAGATGGAGCCAAAGCATATTTTTCAGATACATCAATGGCTTTGGAAAGGGACATAATCAGCGAACGCATTACTTCACACTCGAGCGATCTTAACTGGCCTGATTTTCAAAAGAAGAAGTATATGTTAACAAGCAAACAACTATACCCCAACTAAAAAGCGACATTCGAAAGAGAACGTATGTGAAAAGCAAGAACTTGTCACTACCTACAGGATATCATTTTTCAAAGGTAATCAAACCAAATTCAGCAATAAATAAATAACAATAAAGTTTTAAGCACTTTAAACCATATAGCCTACTCTGCGCCACCCTGTATAAATTTACAGAAGGTACATTAAAACCAATAAATTTAAAAAAAAAATATACAATTTCCTTTTCCTCATAAAATATATTAAGTACCTCAAAAGTCAGAAAAGCATGTAAGTAGTAGGGTATTCATTTAATCGGGCTTTGGCTTTAATCGGTTGATCGCTCGATTAATTAACAAAGATTTTGGTGTAATCGGTTAATAATCGGTTAATTATGTTATTGATCGGTTAATCGATTAATATAGTTTTTGTTTGTAAATTAAGTAATTTCAATAAATTAATATGCATAAATTAGTTATTATTTGGAGTTTATTACTAAAAATAAACAAAAACATAACAAACATAACAATTCTTGAACTAAAACGAGCATACAAAAAAAGTAATAAATATGGAATACACATACACATTATGTATTAATTAAAAAAAAAAAATAAACTGTTAGATCTTTTTATTAGTTATTTCAATAGTTTAAGGAGATCTTATAAAATATTATTTTAGAAAAATTATTTTGTTTAAATTCCTTTTTTTGATAAAACTTGACGTGGAAAAAAATCTTTCGCTTATCGTAAATGTTAGAGAAATCAAAAGCAGTCCATAATACAGAATATATAATTTCTTAGTCCTTTTCCTGGATTTCTCTAAACATTTAAACTCTTCCATTATGTCATTAGAGTCCTTTTGTTCCAGTTAATTCTTTTATAACATTGATATGAGAAGAAACAAATAACTAAACACACACATATATTTGAATCATTTATTTCGATAAGGGCTCAGGTACAAATTTTTGGAAATTGAGTTTTTTGTTGTTTTTGGAGGTACACATATAGACCGATATACTGTGAGAATGAAAGGTTGTATACCACTTCCATAGCGGAGAAAAACAAATGGGTTGTTAAAATGAATTTCGAAAAGGGCTTATCTCCATATATAATAAAAATATTTATTTATGTTTGTTTTAGTTAGCAATGGAAAAACCATATGCATTAAATATTTTTTCAGTGAGAGTTATGTACATAAGTTTTGAATATATGGTTAATTTGTTATGAAAACTCATTTTACATTTTGATTAAAAAATATAAGTACTGAACACCGTTTCATGAGAAAAATATAAATGAATACACATTTTTTAACTTAATTTTGATAATGAATGAATCCAGTTGCTCGGAGGATAATGATATCCAAAATTTTTACGAAGGCATTGTGCAGCGGCCAGCCGACATGTTTTCACAGGCAGATATAGAAGATTTCTAATTCATATGTTTATCTTGAAATATGTTCGGTTTTGATATTTTATGAATGTATGTGTTTTCTAATTTGTAGTCTTAATAAACAGATAAAAATGTACCATAATGTTCTTATTGTTCTTTTATATTAAGAAGTTTTCGTCAAAAATTTTGTTTACTTTCATCAACAAATTTCGAGTAACTAATGAATCTTTAATGGGTTAATCTTATCTCCAAATTCAAAATATATATTTATACGTTATAGATTATCTGAGTATTAGTGTGTTTCAATATATTGCATACACCAAAGATATTATTTCGCCACTAATGCCACAAAAATTCAAAAATAATTTTCGAAAATTGCTCATCTCCGGAGACTGTAATGACAATTTTCTCCTTCCAATATTACTTAAAACTATTTTTTGTTTTTACTATTATAGCAAAAATAGAGGCTTACAATGTTATTCAAAAAGTCAAATGGTTTAAGAGATATTCTTTAGTGTCTCATGAACAGTTTGTTTTTTTGTAATAAATAAATAAATGATTCATTTATATAGTTATTTATATAGTTATTTAAAATGAATGTTTGCATGAACAAATATTTTCTTAACACATTTCTTTTGTATATGAGACGAAATAAATAATTAAAAACACAAAAAAAATATGTTATAATACTACAGAAAATTAAAAATTTTGTTGCATCGGTTAATCGACTGAAATTAACCGGTTTAATCGTTAATCGAAAAAAGCCAATTTTAAATTAACCGATCAGTTAATCGGGTAGTAATTAATCGGTTAACCGATTAAAGGCTAACCGAATGAATACCCTAGTAAGTACTTATTAATAAAGTAAATTGTTATTACACAATAAATTATTGTAAATGTATTTAAGGGGAAAACGTGCAATTTTAATTGATACTGCGCGTGATACTGCAATTAAGTATATTAACATTATAATAATAATTACATATTATTATTATTGTATTTACACCAAACAAATATTGTTAAGCCAAACTTTATTGTTTTAAATTGAAAACTCATACATGTAAACTTTAAAATATTTGTTTAGTTATTGAAAAACTCTTTCCTTTTTATTTTAA
The DNA here is from genome assembly GCA_943735925.1 of Pollenia amentaria. Taxonomy (NCBI): domain Eukaryota; kingdom Metazoa; phylum Arthropoda; class Insecta; order Diptera; family Polleniidae; genus Pollenia; species Pollenia amentaria. The sequence goes on from OX031006.1 coordinate 194,378,517, forward strand.
AATAAATATTTCTTTTTTTAAGTGTTTCCAGGCACGTTCATGCTCTAAATGATTTAATGATGATGATATTGCTTTAAATGATTGATTTGCAGAGAAAAAATTTTATATACATCTATATAAAATAATAAATATAAAGGAAAATATCTAAAAGAAAATAATACAAATAAAAATGATAATGCACAATAGTTTTGCCAATTCAGCTTTAGATTAAGCAAGTTATCACTTTGCTTAGCCATAAAAAATTAATTAAGCCATTAAAGAGTTTTTTTTTTAGCTACTTTTGTTAAGCAAAATTTCCTTTAAGTTTTTAATGTTTTTAAAATTTAAGAATTTGTTACTCAAAATTTGAAGAAGTAGAAAAGCTGCTCCGTTTTTTTTATCAAAAAAATGTTATATTTACCATCTACGACACCTTATTATATGATTTACTTAGAAACTGGTTTAAACTCTTTATACCTCTCAACTTCAAAACTGCACTTTTGCTACATAAATAAAGTTTTAAATATGAATCAAAATAGGCTACCACGCATTCTAGCAGAAGCAATAATAACACGAAACGTCTACTGGGCAGATGAATGGACCAGTCTTTGTCAACGTCTTCAGTTTACTCCTGATAATACCAATTTACCACTCTGCAAACATTGGAAAACAATAGTAAAATTACTAGAAATAAAAGAACGTGAAGAAAATGTATTAAACGCAACAAATTCCCAACACCATGACCTTTACTGCCAACTGAACCATAATGTTATACCTCTGCTGGCGTCAAACTTTTCATCCCGCATTACCAGCATAATAATTAGAGCCAGAGGTGGGTTACTTGAATTTAATGCCAGATCCTTTAGTAATATCCCAATAGACGAGTGCTCTATCTGCAACTTAGAGGAATCTGAAAATACGTACCACTTTATTGGTGTTTGTCCAATCTATAAAGAACTAAGGTTAACATTGTTCGGAAAATATCAACTTAGTGTTATTGAGGTGCTAAATATCTTAAATGGATCAAACTTTCTCTCCTTATACAAATACATAGAATCATCTTCAAAATATCGTAAATTAATAATGAATGAATTCAATTTCTAGTCTTCCTTTTATGTACAAAAATATTTTTTAGCATAAATTTATAAAATTGTATAAACTTTATTGTAAATGAAATTAAAAGAAATTAATAATCTTAAATTAAAATAATATCTAGTATTATGCCAATCTGGCTCACAACATTCATGTTATGCCAAAAATAGATGCCACAATTTTGTAAATTAATGAATATGTAAATATGTATATACAATTTGAATATCTATTAATAAATAATAATAATAAATAAATTTAAGAATTTGTTAAATATTATTGTTATGATGTTACATCGAATCATGCAAACATCTAATACAGCAAAAACAAATTTTTCCCGTTATTCCGGAATATACAAAATTGTTTCCCGCTTTCCCAGGAAGTAAAAAAGTCTGGGGAAATCATTAATTTAATGTTAAAGAAAAAGAAATAAGAAAGTATAGTTAAACAAAACGAAACAAATGATACCCTACACTACTTTTGAGTATTGAGTTGTCCCTATTGCGGATCCGTGGACAATAATGGACTAATCTGCATATTGTTATATGAATTGTTTGTGGAGAATTTTTATCAAATTAGTATGTATTCCATCATTTTAGGGGGAATTTAAGTAGGGACCGTCTATACGATTCTAATTGTCAGCACTCGAATATTCCTCACAAAACTGTCATAATATTTAATTCTTTAAAATGATCTGTGACAGTAAGTAGGACTTTTAAAAGTGGCATGTATTTGAACAACAGAAATGGGCCACTTCCTATTAAACCCACTGACTGGATTAAGGTTGCAATAAAAGATTCTTTTTACTAAAATAATTAAAGGATTAATGAATACTATGTCTCTCAGTCGGAAGTAAATTGGTATATGGGCTAGGTAATACATTGAACTGATTCTCGTTACTTTCAAATGCACTCGTCTTTTGGCAAGTGAATTGTGCTTTATAAACAAGGTAGAATATGCTTCGCTCGACTTAACAAGGGATTCTGAGTCATAACTAATACCCAAAAGAGAACACCCTTTTGCCCGGCAAAAGCCACCTATTAAAATATACTTTGAAACGGATCTAATTTTTGAAAAACACTAAGAATAAACCCTTTTAAAAATTTCCAAAGTATTTAAACTGGGCAACCGAAATTAATAGGACCCCAAAATTTGTTTAGTTTAACTCTTTTTGGGATATTTTCAGTGTGAAAAACTCATAATGCAGAAATAAAAAAAATAGAATAGTAAGTAATTAGGTTCATATTACAATAAAAATCCTAACCTAATACGAAAATTATATTGGAAGTTTTCCAATTTCCTATTAGGACTTGGTTCCGACAGAAATTCTTTAAGTTTTAATATTATTATTTAAATTATTAACACTTAAATGTTGATTTTCAAGTTAAAAATAGAAACAAAACGGAAGAGAACGAGAGAGATTTAGAGGCATAATTTTATGAAGATCCACGTCAAACCAATTCGCTGTCTTTCGTGTGAAAACATAAAGAAAACACATTTTTCAACATAGTCACCTCCAACAAAACTATTTTAACGAAAAAGTTTTTAAAATATTATTGTTACTTTTATTATATTACTGATTAAATCAATTCTCCATCCAGAAGCTACAACAATATTATGGTTGCCTCCGAGCAAGTTACGGTTAGTTAAACGATAATATTTATAGATATTTTTTAACCAGAACATGTTGTTTAAAAAAAAACTGAACAATTAGTGTTTATTTAAAAGCATACAATTATTAGTGGTGAATACAGTTTGTTTATTATTAACCATAACATGTTCGGAGGCTGAATTTTTTTTAATGATTTATGTTAAAAATTTATTACCAGTATGAAATTTTATTCGCAACTAAATACATTTCAGTGAATAATTTTGTAACGAAATGGAAATAAATGGTAATATTAAGGCAAGTGGCTGCATTTGGTTAAAGCATCTGATACATTTAAATATGTAGCACAGGTAGTTGAGATTAAATTTTAAATTTAGGGGGGCTGCAAACTTCCGAAATAAGCAAAATTTAAACGATTTATTTTCACACATTTTTTTAGATCGTTTTATTTTTTTATAGTTTAAGAAAAGTTGAATCTTAAGAATAATTTTTTTCAGCAGTTTAGAGCAAAATTTTTTTTCAAACATTAACACCATTGAATTTTTATCTAAATACGAAGTGAAATTTCCTTGTACTTTTATATCGTAATGTCAAAGGGCAAATAGTATTTACAATCGACATGATAAGGGCATTTCTAATATTCTGAATATTGTATATTTGTAAAAAACAGGTGAGATATTTCTTAACATAAGAATTATCCATTTTCATACGAAATGTCATTTTGTGTACAACTATTTTTAGTCAAAATTTATTATAATTTATAAAATTTAGTAAAATAAATAAAACTATTCGTCCAAATTCTTAAAATAAATAAGGTTAAAACAAGCTAAAAACATTTTCCAAAAATGCTAAATAAAAATTTTCCAAAAATGCTAAATAAATAGAAATTTTTAATGCTAAACTTAGCTGCAAAAATGCCAAAATAGTACACGGTCAAAATGCTTGTCGTGCAGGCAAATTCACTCGTGTACGTGTGTTGGAGGTTATATTCGCCGTCACATCAAAATTTTTTTATTAGTTAGTTAATTGTTCTTTATTTAAAATTCATTTCTTTTCTTAACAGTGTTTAGATGTTTATACTATAAATAAAACATACGACTATGACCAATGTCGTCAGTCTTTTTTATTTTCCATCCAACATCGTCCGTATCACACATACAAACACATTTTTACTTGTACTACTATAGCGCTTGATCAGAAATGATTGACCGTGTCAATAGATTCAATCTTACTCTGTCCAATTACCCTTAATTGCTGATTGAAATACGCTCTACTTCAGTAGACGCCGCTTATAATACTCAATAGTTTTAATGACATGCTGATTTAAAATTAAGCTTGATATTTACTGAAACTTGTAATATCTTATTTTCTGTATCGAAGTGTATGTGAAATTTGCCCACTACTGCAATAAAAGCGAAAGGAAATTGCAAAGAGAGCACAGCTAGAACTGTGTAGTGTTCGTGTGTTGATATCGCTTAAGGCAGAATTAGTTTGTACGTTCTGTTCTGTTATAAATCAGGTGTTTTGTTTCTGGGTAATTGAAGGTCTGTATATGTGGTTAATTTTCCCTTTTACGTTATATTCTGTTGCGAACAAATCTGTTGAAAATTGAATTCAACGTATGTATTTTATAAAGCTTTTTTGTAATAGTTCTATTCCTTAAATTTTTAGAAATGACTTTATACACTACCAGACTATTATCTTATATCTTCTTGTTACATTTTACCTTAGCAATCCTTTGGAGAGCAATGAAGTATATTGTATGTACAGAAAAACTAACAATTATTATGGTGTTTTCATTTCTACAAAAAATGTGATATTTTATTTAAAAAAATGCAATTTGGTGTTCGCCTCTTAAAAATGCTTCGCTCTCTAAAAAGGTGGCTTGTTTTATTCTAAAAAATTCACCCTTACTAATGGCATAAGGCATTGCTCAAGGCGAATTCATTTACTAGGTGGCGTTGAAAGCACAGCTGTGCTACTTTTTTTTCTTACTTAGAGAGAGAAATGTCAAAAGTTGCTTGTGTTTTTGACATATCGATCAACGAAAGCAACAAAAAAATACATTGTTGTGTTTTTGGTGTTGTTACTTGTTGTAGTATCGACACCACCGTATACATGAATTCGCCTTGGCATTGCTCTTAACGCCCCATATTAATCGACAGTGTTGATAATGCCCTGTAAAAAGATGGCTTCTGCTTATACATAGGGTTACCAGACGAAGTTGGGAAAAAATCGCCTCTAATTAGGACAGTCAAAATGTTAAATTTTAATAGTTATTTTTTCTTTAATGGTAATAGTAAAAACGTAGCTCATTACATTGATAATTAGGTTGTCAGTAATATAAACTTTAAGTGGATTCGGTGTTATAAAATTGTTTTTGAAAAAAAAAACGTCAAATCAAGAAATCTAAAAAACTTGGTGTTAATAAATCAGCAATCTGGCAAAGGTATTTTCTTGTTTACATATTTTATAAAAAAAAACAAACTAACAGCCATGCCTAAATAAGAGCGGAAGGCGGAACGTTTTCTTCCGCTTATCTCCAACGCTGAAATACCATACCTAAATAAAAGCGGCAACGTTGAGTCAAGAACAGTAGTGTTGTTAACTTTCCTGTCTAATACAAAAATAATAATATTAATAAAAAATGGAGATAAAACCGCTAGGTTCACCTAAAAACAGCTTAATTGCCATTATTTATCAACAATAGCGGCCAACTTCACTATTAAACGCGCTGCCAAAATCGGATTTTCCAATTGCAAAGCGTTGCCGCCGCGCTATTTCCGTATGCTACATACAAATTGTATGGGCATGAGAACTTTTTACAGCTAGAAAACGCTTTCCGGCCTTATTTAGGTATGGCTGTAAGGAAATTGGAATTTCGTCATTCATGTTGTTCTTTTATTTATTTATTTAATATCAATCTATTAACACATTATGGTTTATGTATATTTTTTTTTTATATTTTGAAGAATAAACTTTTCAGTTTAAGTACATATTTTTTTTTACTTTTTGAAGATCAAACTGTTTGTGAGCTGTTAAAAACAGGGCGGTCTAATTTTGTGTTTTGTTCTCTTCAAATAAAAAATTGCATTATTACTGGGTAGGTAAGAGATTTTATACATGTACCTTTTAACAAGGTGGTATTTTTTTGCAGATAAGAAAACGCCATTAGACACTAGCAGAATGTAATGCATTTTGTGGCCCGCTAGGCCTTCGTCAGCATTCTTTGTGACACACTGGATAGTGATACTTTATAAATTGAATGTATTTAGCTCAACTATTTTAACAAATAGATATTGGGAATTATTACTTTTTCATAAGCAACTTTATTATATTCAACATTTTTTATTTTTTCGAATTAATTCTATGAGTTAAATTTCAGTTATGTATTTTATAAAGCTTTTTCACAATTTCAATGTATTACTTTTTTAAAGCAGCTGTTTCCTTTCGCAGAAAATGTAATTACAAAATATTTGCTAGAGAAAAGAACGGCAAACGGAAGTAAAAACTATTGAGGCCTTAACTCCAAATTTACACAATGGAAATTTCTTGTCGGACAGACAAAGTTCGTTGGTATGGGGGCAAATAAACCTTGTCTGTTCGGCAAGAAATGTCGATAGTGTAAATTGGGCCTTATGTAGAATTTTTTTACCTAAGCATGAGTGCCAATAAACTGAGAATGTCCCCATCAGTGCTGTAGGGTGAAGACCGTCCTGCAAAATTAAAAAAATTACGTAAAAATTCGTGCAGTGCTTAACATTTAGCCCGTTGTTGCTTTTAATGAAAACAACATCTAAAAATACCGCTGCATATTAATTTCCCCATGTTTACTCGTATTATAAATATTTTATAACAGCAAAAACATTTAAGGAATTTAAAATGACTACAAAGTGTTTTGTCATATTTGATGTAGCCGTATGTAGGTCATCTTATCTTCGATCTTGACCATCCACAATTTTCAAACAAATTAATTTGTTATCTTCTCTTTTTCTTTGTTGAGAGAAGCCCTGCATAGAAGATATATATTCATTTATTATGAATTAGATAATGTTAATATATTTAACTAAACACAAACAAAAGAAACGATAATCAATAAATATCCATAGAAACTGTTAATAATTAAAAAAAAAAAAAAAAAAAAAACAAAAAACTTTTTAACACACTCCCAAAAATGCCCGGATACAGAAAAAGCACAGACAACCAGTCAGTCACTCTCATACAAAGCCGCACACGCATAACAGCAGATTCAAAATTATAAAATAAAAAAAAAAAAAAAAACAATAAACTCATGAAGAAAGTGAAAGTTCATCTTTTGTTATTACTTTTTTTCTTATTATTTTAAAATTTTACAGATGCCAATACAAAAGTATTTTGTGGGTAAATTTCGGTGAGTATCGATGTGTTTTTATTTGCATGTATTTCATGATATTTCAGTTATTTTTACATTCACATTCATACAGAAATATTTATTTCATTTCAGTGATTTTTTTCTGTCTTATTTCTCTGGTTGCTGTATTTTAGGGATTGTATAAAAGTTTGTTTTGAATTGAGTGTGGGTTTATGTGAAGATTAATGATGTTTCTTTGGCTTGACTTTAAAAACCAAATACATATTACATCAATTTAGAAGTTCAATTATAAATTAAAAAAAAAAATAGCATCTTCTTTGGGAAGAAACACAGCTACAGAAAAATAAGTTTAAGTTATTTCATAATAATTTAAGATGAAATAAATAGCCTTAACAACTTCTCTGTTACCAGGAAACGCATTTTGTGAATGCCCTATGCCCTTGGAATTTTATACCAATCACAACTAGTTGGGAAGAGGGTATACTAAGTTTTTCATTCCATGTGAAACTTTTTAAAATTCGTCTAAGATCGCATAAAGTATATATTTTCTGGGTCCTGTAGTAATTCTAAGTCAATTAAGCCATATTCGTCCGTTCGTTCATCTGCTCAATTTTAAACAACACAAAATAAAAGAAAAATATTGGCAGTGGTGCCAAAACTTTATGACCAGAAATGGCTAAATTTCCTGGAAAAAATTAAGGTAAATCATAATCATGTATACATTTACTCAACCTTTTGAGTCCAAATCTACAATAAAAAATAAAAAAAGATAACAATTATTTTATTGTTATTGTAAAAATATTTACCTACACAGAAAAAATTACTAATTTTCTTCAATCACCAAATTTATTCCAAATTCATAATATCAAGCAAACAAGTTGTTGACTTTGCACCTATTACCAAAATTATTATATTGATTACTAAAAATTTTAAAATTTCGAAAAAATATTTTCAATAAATAATATTTTTAATTTTAATTGAAAAAGTGATCAAAAAACTTTGCCATTTCAAACAATGTGTTAATTTGTTAAATTAAATATTGACAATTCCCAACAACAATTCTACATGTATAAATTATTTTATTTTAAACGAAAAAAGTCAATTAAGATTTTTTGTTATTTAATCAAAATTTTTATTGAAAATTTATTTGAAAACAACTAAAATGTTAATTAAATCAAAATTAAATTTTTTATTTTCTTTCAACTAAAAAAATAATTGATTCAATTATCACATTAATTAAATTTAAATGTTTTTTAAACCATTTTTTTAATTGATAGAACACTTTTTTCTGTGTAATTGATAAAATCGAATTAACGGTTGCTAAATGTACCCTATTTCTCAAATTACTTACGATGTTTACTTGGCTTAATATCTTCTCTACTTCAGCATAAGAAGTGAGAGCAACTGTATAGTAAATTCTGAAGATTCTAAAAGTTTTTTGTTACCGCCTGTATCTTTATATTGAAATTTTTAAAATTTAATATTGGAATGAATACTATCCCTTTATTTTGAAAGATGTTTCATCATCATCGTTTATAGCGATTGTCAACATTTATAAAAGTTATGATTTAAATTAAATACTAGGGAGATCGATTATTCGACTTTTTTCAATAACCGGTTTTCGAATATTACGAATAGTTGCTATTTTAAAAAACCCGGTTTTCGGTTAAGCAATTTTTAAATAACCGGTTAACCGGTTTTAATTCGAATACTTAAAAACACAAAAATCAAATAAGTTTTTAAAATAAAACGTTAATTTTAATAAAAACAAAACAATTTGCAAAGGTAGGGAACCAACAAAATATATAAATATGACTAAGATCAGACCTAACAAATATTTTACGATAAAATCAAAGAAAAGTGGGACCAGTAAATTGGTCAAACTTAAGCTAAATTTTAAAAAAAATTTTATTGATTTACAAAACTTTATTTGCAAGAAGATATTTGTATAATGTAATTTAGAAACGGTTGAATGATATTTGATCTAGACAAACGTTTTGCAAAAGGAAATAAATTATAGGAATTTTATAAAGTTATTATTTAAAATATTCTCTCAAATTTATTTTTGTTGCAAACAAAACCTCTAAGCCAGGATTATCTATTTCAAATTATTTTGTTTCAGCATTATAGAAACGAATAGTGAACTGAACATTTTTTTTGTGTAAAATATTTGTCAATTCGTCGACTACAATTTGAAACATTCCATGACATTGTTTGATTTCTTCAATTTTGTTTTTTGGTTCTTGGTGTTTTAATAAATAAAACTGGTAGAAATTTTTCCCATATCGTTGATTCCGCCGTAATGTTGTAGTTTTCAGCATGAAGAGATACTAGAACTACTTAAGAGTTTTAAGTGCCTTATCGGGCATTTCGTCCTCGGCAACACAACGGGCTTATATTTCACCCAATAATTCATTTTTTGCAGCTTATTTTAGTAAAGTATTATTTGTCATCATGTTAGAACTACTTCGAACGGCGTTAAGTTTCATTTGGATCACATTAATGTGATGATTAATAAGTCGTGACATGGAAGAACCTTTGTAACTTATCATTTTTGGGCACTTCAAGCACTTAACTTTGTCTTTTTAATCGCATTCGAAAAATATCTAGAGATATCATTTATATAAAAATATATTTAATATTTAGAATACTCTTGCACAAATTACTATTTACTTTTTAACTGCACACGTTTTTGTAGTATTTTGAAAAGTTTTTTTTCTACAAGAACTCACGCTTTTATAAGCCTTTTGTTTTTACAGTGCTCATAATGTTTTTTGACCTTTGTTACATTTTGTTTTGACATTCTTCATGAAAAGTTTAAGTTTAGCCAATATTCAATTAGAAAATACTTAAATTACGGGTACATCTACAACAAGAGTAAGGAAAATGTATATAAATTACACATTACTAAAATAACCGGTTAATTATACTAAAATAACCGGTTTATTCGATATTCGAAAAATGGACATTTTAAAATAACCGACTTGGGCAAAGCTTAAATAACCGGTTAAAACCGGTCGAATAATAACCGTTCGATCTCCCTATTAAATACGTTTGAATTGTTAAAAATATTTATTTTACTTTTAGCAATTATATAAATTTTTAAAGGAAAATTAAAATTATTGAATTAAAGGAAAACGGCAAAAAATGTTTTGGCTAAACAAGTTGAGAAATGGCTTATGGCTAAACTCATTTTTTAATGGCTTAACACGGTGAAAAATAGCTAAATCTAGCCACTAAATGGCTAAATTGGCATCACTGAATATTGGTATCAAACTGTTAATAGCACAATCGGTTTAATAGGAAAAGAGCTATGAATCCAACTGTGGACCAACAACCCTAAAAAATTGTACATTTGTGTTAGAAAAATAAGAAAAATAGACATTAATTGGGGCGGGGTGTAACGCTTCTAATTAACTTTCACGCAAACCCGTTTTACATGAAAAGAAATTACGCTACTGAGTTTTGTGAAGATCGGCACGTATTTAACCATTGGCCCCATATAAAACACACTCTCGGAAAACACATTAGTACGCCTCTAACTGTAACGAATAATGATATTGTAGTTAAATTTGGTTTAATTTCGTCAAAAGTCCAAAAAAGTCGTGAAATAAAAGGTATCAAGCATCCTGCACAGCGGTAGATAGCACTCTTACTTGTTTATATTGAATAGCGAAATAATATGCATATATGCCGTGAAATATATGTGCCGTAAACTATTAGATAAAGGGTTTTGCAGTAAGCGTTTCATATATTTATATTTAAGTAAAACAAAATTTGTCTGAGATATCATCAAAATGTTTTATTAGTTGAAAAAACCTACCGATGCCATCATGCGAATATCTGCTTTATATTCGACGTGTCCAATTTACCATAAATCTGGGTCATAAATCCGGCCTTTTTGATCAAAGGCATGAGTTATGTTCTCTTTGAGGGCAGCTGTGGCTTGTGGCTTATTTGCGCCTTAAGAAAAGCCCACAAGAAACAAGCTAACGAGGGCAAATTGCACGATCTCCGAGGATAGTTTACATCACCTCCACGTGAGATGACCATGTCCTCAAACAGCTCGTGCAGAATGTCCAATGAGGCATGAACTATGTGGCACCAAGCGACGTTCTTCATATCTTCAAATTCAGGCCAAAAGCAGTTGATAATCACTGACCTATAGCGCTCGCCGTTGACAATGATGCCAAGCTAACGTTCTTTTCCAAATATATAGACCGATTATGCTCTCAAAATCGGCATTATACGGTTAATTTTTAGGCACGCATTTTGCGCTCTTCGATCTCATGCGACTTGGCGAAACATACTGAATAAGTGACAACTTCGACAATATTCAAGCATATGACTTGTAAAAGCTCTAGTAAGTCTCATATAACTCATCGGACAGGAAAGTCGTTAACAGCGTTACCGTTGGATATTTTTTAAAAGTAGCAAAAAAAAGGGGATATTTACAAAAAATAGTGGCACCAAAAAGGGGGATTTAAGAAAGAATGGGACACCTATTTTAAATTCAGAATAATTACAATAAATCAGGGTTTTCCACGTATTTTGTTCAATTTATTTAACATCTTAAATAACATTTTATAAATGATAAATAAGCATAACATAAAACATTACATAATCATAAAAAAACAGAAAAAGTCGGGAGCAATAACTTTCATATGTGATTATAATTGACTATAGCGTACTGAATCCAAATCTGTTCGCGGATTGGTTCTATCACGTCTAGTTTTTTATGGGCTAGACCAATATTACGCCCGAAATAAGGTGGTTTTGCTAATACATTTTATTATAACATGAGATCGATTTCTCCGAGTTTGTCAAAAAACTTACAGATAATTAGGAATAAAATTTCCTTTAAATCATCCAAATAAATTTTTTTTTTATTTTCAGCAGTTTCGGAGTTACTATACTTTTACTTTAAAAAATGTAAACAAAGATTATAAGGACAACAATTTGACATTTGTATCAATTATCTGAAAGCCAGGTATACAACGAAAAAATACGGCATTTATCATGAAGTCTTAGGACAAAGGTTATTATGGGCATGATTAATATTTATTCCGAAATAAGTCGATATATTTCATCATGACTTGAGAACGATTTAAATACAATTACCAGCGAATGATTTGGAATTAAATTCTCTTTTAGCCATCTTAACAATAGTATTTTATATTTTTAACAGTTTCGGAGATATTCAGAAAATAATGGCGGTAAGAAATTTATCGAATGTCATACAAGTTGCATGAGTGTTTACACAGTCAAGTGTGAGTGGGAGATAAACAGATGGCATTAATAATTCTTATTATTCTTTAATGAGATTGATGTTTCAAAATTAAATTAATTGTCTACTTTATGTATATTTGCAAAAAACAAGGAATATTTTTAAATATTATTAAAAAAAAATTAAAACTTTAATAATTGTTTTAGCAATCAAGTTAATCAAGTTAACACTCAAAATGATGTGTTCTTTTCATATACATTTTACTACTCGTTCAATCACTTGTGTTGTGAAAAGAGCACATTGGACTTGCATGTGTAAGGGACAGGCTAAAAGGTATACCTTTCATTAAAGCTAGGAGTTTAAATTAAACATAAAGTCCAAAAAAAGTATCTAATCATTTAGCAAAAAGTATCTAAAAAGTGGCAAAAATAACAAAAAGTAACAAATATGGGTGCATTTTGTTAAAGTACCAATATAGAATCCAAGTAGTCAAAAAGTGGCAAATTTCTACTTTAGTAGCACCAGCGGTAACGCTGGTCGTTAACCCTAAATGAGTGCAAATAAACAAGAGCAACAAAAATTGAAAGAACAAAACTCAACAAATGTAAACTCACTTTTATCATTCGTTATTATCAAATTCGATTCCGAAGTAAAACACACATTTACAGTTTTAAATATTATGAAAGTGAGAAATAGGTGTTAATTTTTTTAACTATTGCTAAGATTAAAAAACTATTTATAAATTCTTTATAAAAAAAATATGAGTTTATTTTTAAGCCCAACTAGAATTCCATGAAATCAAACAATAAATAGAAAGTGGCTTAAAGGCCTTTTTTAATGAACAAGAATTTGAAGATTATAAAATTAACTGTATTTTAATTTATTTAAATAAAACTGCTGAGCAAGTAAACATTTTAAGATATGCGATCTGTTATGACCAATGTACCATGCGCTTGGACAAATATTTGTACCTTTTTGATTCCGACTGAGGTACCTCCAAATGGTTGCTCTTGAATGCACAGCTTTTTTTTTAGGCGAAAACAAAATGGATCGCTTTTTTGTTACGGGCTCGTATTCATAGATCTTAGATTCAAGCAGATGTTATATAAATCTTTTGATGCACCGCTATTATATTTCCTAAACACTTCTCTGTAGCGATTGACACAAGCATCTTTTAGAGCTTATGCCAAATTATGCGAACTCTTTTGCAATATCGTATTGATTCTGATCATACAAATGAACAAGGATGTTTCAATCTCGCGATATGTAACCTAGCGATTTATTCTACCAGTGGCTAAAGACGGGGGCAAAATCACAAATAGTAGAAATAAGTAGATCAATGCATTCTTTTTTGATAATCTACGTTGAATTTATTTGAGTTTTAACATGTTATAATCAGGGCTGTGGAGTCGGAGTTGTGGAGTCGCAGTTGAGGTTGTTGTACCGGAGTTGGATTCGGAGTTGAAGTACCCTCAAAACCTCGCAACTCTTACTCCAAAATTTTGCTGCATAAAAAATTTAAAAAAATTTTCCAATACTTTTTAAAATAAAAACTCTTTGAAATAAGTAGGCGGTGCAAAATTTTACAAAATCATTTTCTTGCTATATTTAACCATTTTGAAATTATAGCATTAAAAAAAAATTGTTTAAAGACAAATAAGGACCAGTCTCATATATATTTTAGAGTTGGAGTCGGAGTCGCACTCAAAAAATTTCAGCGGTTGGAGTCGGAGTTAGAACTATTTTTAGACGACTCCACAGCCATGGTTGTAATGCTAAAGGTACCCGTACACGACATGTTTTTTACATCAGATTGGTCAAATTTTCCACTGCAAAATACATACATGTTGTGTGTTACCTTCATAAGATTGCTGACAAGATTTCAATTAAAGCATGCTCTATTTTCCTTTGCCAGCCCATCTGACATCAGCTGTATTTATAATATAAAAAATATGGTGTCAGAAATCTTTTTGGCGTGAGAAAAATGACAGCTGCGACCCGCTATTGACGGAATTATTAGCCGGGTGAACTTTATATTTTACAATACCGATAAATTTATAACCTTTTAATAGAAAGTTATGACGTTTTATTTTTATTTCCATAATTGGTATATTCGAATTTTAAGATGGCTGCACTCTTTTACTGCGCAAATAGCCATTTTTGTGGTGACAAAACGCTATTGCGAAACCGAAAACTACTTTGATTTCTGCAAGGACAAAGCAAAATACAGAAACTACACGCAGAGAAATAATATGGGTGGGCATGGTTACGGCAACTACACAATATTTATTGTAACAATATATTGTTGTCGTGCACAAGATATTTTTATTTTTATTTAATATCAACAATATTATAGTTACTGTAACCATGTCAATGTTTATCGCAATTATAAATTTAATTATGGTTCACCGAAAAATAATCATTTTTATAACAACTAAATAATGATAACTTTGAAAACATTTTATATTCCTCACCACCATTTTATGATATTTAATAGCCATAACTGTACTGATAATATGTTTAAGATGCAAACTAAATATCTTTACTCTAATAATATTTTGTTATGGCCATTTGTAAAATAATTTTGTATCAGTTGTGTCGTTTGTTTTACATATACCTATCGTATTATTTATTATTCAGTGGTTAAACAATATAAAAAATTGTAGGTACATAAAAAAAATGGTGCAAAAGTATTGACCACTGTTTTGTGTTATTTTAGATAAAAAGAATGAAAATTCTATAAAATAATTTATAAATAATTGCGACCTACGACAAAAATAGGTTAAAAATATTATGTTTAAAGTTGCATCATATTATGATGTCAAATATCTGTTATAGTTTTACGTTAAGGCTGCCAGTAATTAAATAAGCATAAAATATATTTTCAAAATTCTTCGGTTGTAGATTTAGTCTACATATTATTATGATTAACATGATAAAAATATGGTAACTTCTTAACTTATTATGATTAACATGATAATACTCGTAATATTAAATTATAATATGATGTAATAAAAACAAATTATGATTAAGGGAAAAATATTATTATGTAATATTACGAATATATTTGGTCATAATATGATTCAATAATAATCGTAATATGTTGACTACAATCATGAATCTTATCATAATATGTTGCTCTAAGAATATGTTTACCACAACCATGTTTTTTCTTTGCGTGTATGCCAAAAGCAATTAACAGATACGTTTGTGATCGAATATTAGAGGCCTTCTGTAAAAGAACAATTTTGACAGGCATGTACAATTCCATGTGACTTGAAAAGTTGACAAGTCAGATGTAAAATACATAACATGTACAGTGTATTTAGAGTGTAAGAGAGTTAAGTAGTCAAGTATATTTAAAGAATTTCTGTTTCTTAGTTTAATCCATTGGCTTTTGCAATTTTTACTGAACTTAATTTTCTTTATACACCCCAAAAACCATATACTTTGGCCAATAATATTTGGTAGTTAGGTTGATTAATCATATACTACTTTTTTGAATGACAAATTTAAAGTGCAATTAAATACTGATTAAAACAAATTTTCTTTTTACAAGGTGAATAACCATGGGTTTTTTTTTTTTTTTGTACTTTATGAAAATTAAATCTAACTCAGTGAGTCCTGATGGTCTATTTATAATGTTTTTTAAAGTCATTTTACCAAATGTTTTTAAAGGTGTTCGACATTTTCCAGAGTTTTACATATTGCGAAAATCAAACATGCAAAAGAATGTAGTGAAGATCCTCCAATATGTTTTGTATCTGTATGTTCTAAGATTATTAAGTTACTCATCAATTATCAAATATAATACACGTCTTGCACTTGCCAACATCTACCGTCAATTTGCGAAGATGTTGAAATTTTCCCATAAGAAAGGCAGAGAGCTAAAAAATCAACGTATTTACACGATATTCCTATCTTATTGTATTCCATTCTACAACTTTTGATTTTTTTAATGTCATCACTCGAAAAGTGGCAATATATTCTATTATTATTTTGCGTTTTTGTCAAGTCATTATTTTTGCAAGTCTTTTTTGGTTTATTTTTTTTTTATTATTAAACAAATTGAATTTTAACCTAAGAATACCATACTTATTTTTATAACTACGAGGTGATAATCACAAGAGCAAAATGGATGCAATACGTAAAAAATATAATTGAAATTTGTTTATTGATAGTATTGATATAAAATAAAAAAACTTTCTTAAACGCCCAAATGGTCGGCCCCGAGCTTTTTTGTGGGCTAAGTTGGGCCACTACCCAGCCCTTACTAGAGAAATGGGCTCTCAGGGAGCACCACTAATAATAGTTCCTTCGCCTGACGAATGCCCGGGAGTACAATGGAGACGAGGGGTCTCAATAGACGGGAACTACGACAGTTGGTGGCTTATCTGATACGTCACTACATTGTCAAGTACCACCTGTTTCGGATGGGCCTGGCAGGGGACTGTGTCGTTAGGAGGACGAGACTACAGGGCATTTCATGTGTGACTGCCCGGCGCTGGAATGGGCCAGAAGGAAAAACATGTGGCAAGGCGCGATACGTGCATCCCGAGTCGGTGCAAACCAGTAAAATACCTTCTTGGATTCCTCTGGGAGGCAGAGGGTCTTTTGGCCAACTAAAAGGTGATGGGTACAATAAGCCTGGCTTGGTTGCAGTACCGTCTCCGTTGGGAGGAATCTCCCCGCTCTCTCACTCAAAAAAAAAACTTTGTCCTTCATCGTTTACACGGAGGATAAAGTACGCATATCTGTAATTTCTTTATTGGCCAAAACTGCTCAATTTTCCAATATATAAAAAACACAAAGACTAAAACACTAACTGAAAAAAATATATACTGAAAATTCTTCGTCATTTCGACAACGCATATGTAAGGAAGAACCTTTTTATCCAATGCGTAGGCAGCTATAAATTCGCGCACATCAAGAGCATATCGAAGGCTGCCGCTGTACGAAAAATCAGCTTTAAAAGAAAATAAATTAAAAAATTTATCAAGTTGTGCTGAAAAAAGGTCAGCAAGAAAAAAGAAAGACAAAAACATGAAAAACAAAAAAATTTACTTTGGATTTCAAGAAGAATTCTTGACAAAAAGTACGAAAAAACAGAAGTTAGGAAGAACATGTAAATCAATTAAAAATAGATAGTCAATCATTCAAAAAGCAAATTTCGATCTACCAAGGTGAAATACCATTTGGTTTAAAGATTGATGTTTGACTATTGACGTCATCCGGCTGCAATAGCCGAGTGAGTAAGACGGCAAACCGCACTGAAGAGATTGTGTGGTTACAATCGAAACTAGTCTGTGCAACCTGTCCGTGAATGGCTGGGTTCAAATCTCAGCGCTGTCAAGAATGAAAAATTATCAATAAAAATTTTAATTGATTTCATGTTGTAAAATTCCTGTCTTCATAAAAATAATTTAATGAAAATTAAAATTCAATGAACTTAAGCCTAATTAAAATATCTAAATTTGGATTAAAACCCATTAACAGTTCAATAAAATAACCACAATACTAATTAATTAAAAAAAAGAAATGCGAAATCGAAACATGCGTCGTCAATTCGACGAAGTATGACTTTCTAGGGTTAAACACATTTTGGTGTTTTCTGTTAAAGTTTTGGCCTTACGTAGAAAAAAAGTTTTTAAATCAGAAGAAGATTGTAATCATATGATTAATAATGATTTGCAAAATATGAATATTTTATTACGTTATGTTGAACATTTCTAAACCGAAAGCCATATTATTTAATAATACATTGAAAGTTCATAATAACTGTAGCTTGTGTGATACACCAATAGAGTTTGTTTTCTCCATGCAATTTCTTGATCTTTATATAGAAGATAAACTATTGCCATAGATGGGGGAGCACTAATTTTGCCAGTTTCAACTCACAGCTAGTGATAGTGCAAAATTATTGCAATCATTAATTAATTCATTTATTTATGACGTGCTTAACTCCCAATTTTTGATAAAAACACTGAAATTTATTGTTGTGGGAAAGCTAGTTTTTATGCGCATTTCGCTGGTTGCTTTGGGCAACTCGTCAGGAAACTTTTTCCAAATACTTTAGAAAAGCTAAAAATATTATACAAGTAAGATCATAAAGTGAATAAGAATTTTAAACACCCAGTTCTTACCTGTAACAATATCAAAGGTTCAACAATAAATAGTGAATTTATCTTTCTTACATTTCCCTACAATTGGCTGGTATTTTTCCAACATGAATTGTAGTTGTAAGAGGGTAAACAGAAGAAGAAAAAAACAAAATTAAAAAAAAAACAAGATGCTTAAATAAAGCAACTTGCCATTTCAGTTTTTTTTTATTTGCCGGGCACATGCAAATTTATTATCCAAAATTATTTTCGGTAATACAAAATTTATTATTAATTTATTTATTTATTAATGACGTGCTAAACTCCCAATTTTTATTTTTGATATTCATTTTGTTAATGTTGAGTGATGAATTGAAAATTAACAGCCTCACTAAACAAGAGTGATAGTGATGTTAAAAAATCTTGAACTCAAAAAAAAAAAAAAAAATTTTTTTGATTTAAGAAACAGCATTCATCAGCTTATTGCAACTTTTTTGTTCTTCACTCATTTGAGTGCAGCTTGCACTAAATTTTCAAGTAAAACACTTATTTTTTTCATGACTAAAGCCAAGAATTATTCCCTTATTGACAAAATTTCATGTTGCTTAATTTCCTTTGCTTATGCATAACATCACAAGAATAAAAAACTATGCGCATATAAAATTATAGTTTTTAAATTTGAGTGAGAGTCTGTTTATATGCAGCTTTTTGATTGCAAGTCAAGTGTAGCACAAATTCTATCATTACGGATTGCCCTAACAACATTACAAAAAATAACGCAAAGTTGCTGATATAAAGATCATTAAAAATATGAATTCATGACGTCTACAGTAATCCGTGTAATTTTAATTTTTTTTTTTTACAAATGCAAAAGTATGGTTGAAAACTGGAACTTTAGATTTTCTCCTTAATTACTCCTGACCATAACGTTTTAAGTTAAAATCCTTAATGCTTTTTAAAAACGTACTTGTTTACTTACTTGTTTGTTTTTGTTTCCTTTATAATAACAGGCAATATTGGTTCAAATAAAAAAACCTTAAATACGAAAGTTATAATTATGATCAATAAATTTGAATAAATTCGAATGTACTTTAGCTACAAAACATATGATAAGCCCTCTGATTAATGATAGTTGTTATCTTTCATTCACTTCATAATTTAAGCTTAAGCTAAAAATTAATTTTGCTTAGTGACATTATTAAGCCGATTGTTAATAACTTTCTACAAATTTGAAGAAATAAACTACCAGAAGTCACAAAAGTTTTACAAAACAAATAACTAATCCGTGAAAATATTAAAAAATTAATAAAAAAAATTTGATAAAAAAAAATTTAAAAAACAACAATAAATCCAAACACAAATAAATATAAATACTAAATCCAATCGTAACAAGTTGTAAAGAAAAATAGTCAACTGACTATTTGTGTGTGGAGTTAGTTGGCTTTTGGTTGTTCGAATTGTGAACCGGTGTGTCTCGTTGGGTAGTCTATGCATGATGATGATGATGGTAAATGAAAACAATAATCTTCGTGGCAATGACCACAAGTCAGTGAACGCGTGGAAGTGTTGAAGGAAAAACATGATTGAAATTGGAAAACAATAAAGTATGGGATTTATTTGGTGGCACTTTTTCATAAAAAGGACTTTATTATTTTACGAATGACGTTTTTTTTTTTTTAATTTTTGTTAAGTACCGGATTTTATTTTGGTGTTTTTAAAGCTCCAAAAAAAAAGACCCCCATCCCTTTAACCCTTATCATGAACTATAAAAATAAAACGGATTTGGTATTTGTGGGTCTCATTTGATTTATTTATAATGTAAATAAAACAAATAATTTTGAAAGTGAACTAAAAATTTTCATTATCGGTTAGAAAAAAAAAATTATGGCATTTACTGTTTGAAAAAATTTTTGCGGTATTGATAAAAAAAAGTTTGCAGGTATTGTTATTGAATTTTGAGTCAACAACCAAGTTCATTGAGTCAATAAAAAAAGTTGGTTCCCAAAATAATTTTATTTAACAAAATGCTTACGAGATTTGTTAATTTTTATTGTTTGATAAATACACTAAAGTTTATTGTTGGGGGAAAGCTTGTTTCTGTGCGCATTTTGAAGATATTATGCAAATAAAACTGTAAGGCGAATGGGAATTACTAAAACAACTAAAGTCTTATTTGTAACCATATCAAAGCTTTTAGAATATTAACAAGGGTTGTAAAAGTACTGCCTTAAGTTTGATTAAAAAAAAAATTTTTTTTTGAATAAGAATAAATATTTAATTATTTCATTATTAAATATGTTTTATTGAGTTCTATTTTGCAAAGTTCAATTTTAATAAAAATTTTTATTGAATTAAGTAAAAAGTTTTTTTTAATCCAAATTTAGATATTTTAATTAGGCTTAAGTTCATTGAATTTTAATTTTCATTAAATTATTTTTATGAAGACAGGAATTTTACAACATGAAATCAATTAAAATTTTTATTGATAATTTTTCATTCTTGACAGCGCTGAGATTTGAACCCAGGCATTCACGGACAGGTTGCCCAGACTAGTTTCGATTGTAACCACACAATCTCTTCAGTGCGGTTTGCCGTCTTACTCACTCGGCTATTGCAGCCAGAAGACGTCAATAGTCAAACATCAATCTTTAAACCAAATGGTATTTCACCTTGGTAGATCGATTTTGCTTTTGAATGAATGATTATCTATTTTAATTGATTTACATGTTCTTCCTAACTTCTGTTTTTTCGTACTTTTTGTCAAGAATTCTTCTTGAAATCCAAAGTACATTTTTGTTTTTCATGTTTTACAACATGAAATTAATTAAAATATTTTATTAATAATTTTTCATTCTTGACTGCCACTGAAGAGATTGTGTGATTACAATCGAAAATAATCTGTGCAACCTGTCCGTGAACGCCTGGGTTCAAATCTCAGCGCAGTCAAGAATGAAAAATTATCAATAAAAAATTTTAATTAATTTCATGTTGTAAAATTCCTGTCTTCATAAAAATAATTTAATGAACTTAAGCCTAATTAAAAGTATCTAAATTTGGAATAAAAACCATTAACAGTTCAATAAAATAAACAAAAAAAATTTTTTTTTTAAATTTTTTTTTATTTTTTGGATCTTTATTTTTACTTTTTTCTTATATATCAATATTGTTGTATTTATTTGTATCAAGTTTGTTTTGTAAGGTAATACGTTCCTGTACTATAAATATAAGACCAAATCTTGTTGTACAGGAAATGGAATAAATAATAATTTCGTTTTAACAAAATGTGTTGTTAAAAATTTTCTTGAGATATTTTTTTCTGGGAATGTAAAGTGGGAATCAACTTTTTGAAATGAATTGGCAATTGTGGTTGTTTCGACAGAACAGCTTTTTAAATTTTATTTTTATTTTCGTGAATTTTGAATTTTTTTTTAGTGAATTAATTATTTTAAATTACTTGTAACTTTAAATCTAAATTTTAACGTCAAGCAGCTTGGGAAATAATTTCTCAACTGTTATATTGTCATATTTTGAAAAACCATTTTTAAAATAAAATTAATTCTCTTAATCTTACTGAAAGCAACCGGTCGTGTACTTTTTTCGAGTGTGATTTTGATTTAAAAAGAATTTAAAAACAACCCCAAAAACAAATAATAAATATTAAATTTAAAAAACTCCTTAAAAAATATTAAGGAAAAACAGTGGTTTCAGAAGGTCGATTATACGCACCATAAGTTTCTCGAATCGTACGAAAAACATTTCTTGCAGAACGCTGATTTCCGTAATAGAGCTGAACAATTTGGAGAAGCTGCTATGGTATGAGTCTTTCCATGATGACTTGCCAAACGATACTGAACAAAAATGACAAAGCAGTTTAATATGAGTCACGCGTAATCGTTCAAAAGCGTATTGAAAATCAAACCTCACGATGAATCACGCTTAAGAAAGTTTTTTATGATACATTTGCTAATTCTCTTTATTTTTTAGAATTCAATGCATTTAATGCAAGTATCAAAATGATATTTACAAATAAATGTATTACAATCTGTACATTTGCTTGAATATTTTGTATTGCACTTTTACCCCTTGTTCTTTAAGCACCTCTAATACTTTATAGGATCTGAGATGAATAATAACAAGTTTTACACGGATTGGCGGGCCAAGTATAACCTTATTCACCTCTGGTTGTAGTGGGGCGTATACAAAATGTGAGTACCTAGTTACAAATAACCGCTACGAGCTCTTGCCACAAAAAAACAAAAAAGTGAAAACGAAGAATGCTTTTTTGACAAAGCAGGATATTCTCAACGGCAACAATGATAAACTGTTTGGATTAATGGATCCCCACCTTTACGGGGTAAGAGGAGCTCAATTACGTAAATACTCTAGAAATAAACTCAGGTTTAAAAGCCTTTCGAACTATTGTGGTTACCACACAATATTTTGAAGTTCAATAAGCATTTTTTGCCACATGAAACGAGAAAGTAAATACGAAGAATGCAGTTTTGATTAAGCAGAATAGACTAGACCGCAACTATGTTGGGATTCAAGGGCCAAAACCTTGGCGATATTAAGCAAAAGCCGTTACGATAACAAATTTAGAAATCGGTTCAATAACGTGCTATAAATCGGAAAGAATACAAAACTTCTTGTGGACATTTCTGTTGATGCAATACATCGAATTCAATAAACAAAAAATTTTTAATGTTTGGTGAGTTAAGGTCTTTTGCGTTTTAGCGCACGATATACATTTTAGTATCAAAATATTAATAAGGCGAATTAACCATTTTTTATATTTATATAGAGGCTTGAGCATTTGAAGTGGTTTCTTCCGAGGAAACCACTTCAATCGGTTGCAATCGGTTGATTTTTCTGATTTGATTTTCCTGATTTTGAGCTAAAAATTTTTCAAAGGAAATAGTCTTAAGGTGATATCAAAGTGGCCGCTTCGATTCAAACAAAGCAAAAAGCGATACTTGTGCTACAATTAAGCTTAAAGATGTCATAGTGATAGCTGCATTGCAAATAAAAATTTCTCAGTGGAAGCTGATAATGTTTTAAACATAACTGTATTGTCAAACATTAAGTTTCCAGGAAAGCTACAAAGCGATAAAAATTATTGCACTTGTAGCTTAACAGCATGTTCTTGTTGTCAGCTCTTCTTTTACTATCATATATTTTGAGCGATCACATAATAAAACGTAATCAGTGGTTTGTAGCGAAATATAACGATACATTAGCCTCTATAAAATATGTCATGGAAAAAATAAAACAGCATTCGATTGCTTTCTACAAAGTGGCTTGTTGCATGTTATCGCTTCGTCGCTGTTGTTCCCCAGTTACATTATCGATGTTTAAAGCATTATTGTGTGTGCAATCTTTAAAAAAATTCTACCAAGCACTATTATCGCTTCTCGTGTAGCGACTTTTATGTATCTTCGATATCAAATGTCCCAGGCGGCCATTAAAAAGATCACAAAGGGAATTAAAATGTTTGATTCAACTGTCTGTGGTAAGAAAATATCGTTACGAAAGGAGGATCAAATACAGGCATCCAATAGTTTGTGAAAAAGTACCTCATGACTTATCACCTAAAACAAGCCTTTGTCTACTCAAACTGGTGTGGTGGAAGTATCAGATTTTATATCAACAGTTATATTTGTACCACCGACAAATCTGACAAATCTATTGGAATTAATGAAAATTTCAAATGGAAAAATTTCACTTTACACATTTGGCTTTAAAGAAAACACCAACAACCAACCAAACAACAACTAATGGAACAAATTGAACTCTGTTTAGAAGTCAAAAATGTTTCCAAACCTAAACGTTAAGTTTTACAAAACGGAAATATTTTATATATTGAATTAAAAAAAAAAATTTGCCAAAAATGTAAATGAATGTAATGATTTTAAGAGATCTGTTCCAAGCACAATGGGCTGATTAGGTAATTGTAAGGATAAACATATGTATATAAAAAGAATGTTAGAGGTAAACTCTAATTCTAATTGAAATATTTTACGCAGATACAAAAAATATAAGCACAGTACTTACTACATATAAACTAATTATGGTCTGGAATTGATTTTGTATATACTTTTGTTATCTACATATCGCATACTAAATCATAGACAGCCGCAACTCAAAATTTATTAAAATCGATTTTTCTTAAACCACTTCACAAATTAAATATATGTATAGCGACCACTAAAATTTCGCTTGCGCCACTGTCTTCTTTATTTTTTCTTCTTTAACATTTGCGAAACTCGATTTGATTATAAAACTGCAGCCATGTTTTTGAAGCCAGTTTTCTGTCACTACTAAACATCTTTGAATTTTGAGTTGTGTCTGTTATAATTAAGAGTGCGCTATGTAAAGGGTGGTCTAATTATGGGTCACACCTTATCGTCATATATTTTGCCCAACTTAATTTGACATTTCTTTATTTCAGTGTTGACAAATTCACTACTGACCATTTCAAGCGTCTTCAATATGCCGCATCGTAAGTTGAACAGACAGAAGTAAATGATGACTTTACAAAGAGAATCATTTTCAGCGACGAAGCACACTTTCACTTCAAGAAGAAGCAGAACTGCCGCATTTGGGCAAATGGGAATCCACGAGTAAATATTGAAAAGTCGATGCCTCCACAAAGAGTGACTGTTTGGTGCGGTTTTTGGGCTGGCGGCGTAATCGGGCCGTACTCCTTCGAAATTGAGGTCGGCCAAGCAGTTGCCATTATTTGTGTTCACTATCGCGAGATACTAAAGGACTTCTAATGCCCAGAAATTAAGGATATGGACCTCGACGATATGTGGTTCCCACAGGATGGTGCCACTTGCTACACAGCCAACGAAACAATGTCTCGTTGGCGCGAGAAAGATTCAATGTCCGTATTATCTCGCATCGTGGCGATGTTAATTGGCCTCCACGGTCATGTGATAAGACACCCTTGGACTTCTTTCTTTGGGGATATTAACAAGAAAAAGTGTTACGTCAATAAGCCAAGAACACTTCAAGAGCTAAAGGATGATATAAATCGGCACGTTAATGACATTGATCCTCAATTATGTCTCAGAGTCATTCAAAATATGGGCAAGAATTTGGTAGAGGCAAGAATTTGGCCGATATTTTGTTTTACACATAATTATCATAGATCCTTCCATTATAATAAAAAATAATAAGATAAATCTCTGAAAACTTTATTTAAAAAACCCCTTATAAATATGAAAATTCGTTTGTCTCTATGTTTGTGTGTTCATCTGGAATCCTTAACTACAGAACCCCTTTTCCTAAATTATTACGATATTTTCTTGACTACCCGTCGCAAAACAAAGGGTATACGGATTTGTCAAATGTTAAGTTGACGTGACACCTTCAGTACAATGTAGGGTATACAATTAATCAATATTTTGTATTAATCGATTAATCGCGCGAATAATTATTTGAGGTAAACATTTAATCAAATAATAACCGAACAATTTAAAATTATTTTTTTTGTTCTTAAAACTAATTTTTTTTCTTCCTATACTAATCCCGTGAGGCTCTACGCTTGACTGCAAGAAAGAAACCAGAGTCTGGCGGGAATCAAACCCGCAACCCCGGCGGTGATAGACTAGCTCACTACTAACTAGGCTACCGGAACACCCGGGCCTACAACTTAAAATTATTCGGTTAATCGAATATTAGCACGTTATAAATAAACCAAATAATTTTATTTTGTCTAGTTTAGAAGTTTAAAAATAAGACCAAAAATTCATATTTCAAACGATATCTTTCATTTGTATTGGTGTAATTTGATTTAGAAAATATTCTTTTACTTATTGTTGAAGTTGGAGAGATTGAAAGTAAAGCGTTATAAAACATATCCAATTTCTCTTATTATTTTTCTTGTCTTTTCTAAAAATTATATTATTCCATTATATAACATGAATCTCTTTTTGATTTCTTAACAATTTTAATACTTTTAATAGTTTTATTCAGGTCTGGCAGAAGGTTGTTTTCATTCTTCACAAAAAATAATCTTCTTCATCTGAATCATTACTCGAAGGAAATGTTCCCTGGGTTAAGAAACAATAAAAGGGCATTTAAAACGTACCAACCTATGGTTTTATATAAAAGAAAAAAAAAAAAAAACTAATACATATGCACTGGGAAAAAAAAATATTTGGTTAATCGATTAATCGACATAAATTATTCGAATTAGTCGTTATTCGAAAATAACCAATTTTAAATAATTCGAACAGTAAATCGACCAAAATTAATCGATCAATCGAACAACATTTAATCGTACCCTCACAATATTATTACAGTAACGGACTGTAGGTTATTCAAGAAGTATTCCGTTCAGTCATTTTTAAATAAAAAAAAAACAATTAAAATTCAAAGCAAATTTATTTTTAACTGATTCTAACATTTATTAAATAAACTAAATGCACATTAATACGGATTTTCGGTTGCATTTAATATTGTTAGTTGATTAAGTATAAGTATTCTGTATGTAAAATTAAGTAAAAATTAAATTTAAAATAAATGTAAATTTACTTAAAAACCGATCTACTTATTTTGCATTTTATTTAAACGAAAAGTTAATTCAAAGTTAATTTAACACAACGGGAACTAATTAATGGACCCACGTGAGCTGTGCTTGATCACGGCTGCCAATGGAACCTAGTTCAATTTTTACTGTCAAAAATTCAACCGCGAATTCAAAAAGATATTAACCACAAATTTCGTAAAAACAAATGAATTTTCAGTTATTTTTTATAATTTAACTATCAAAAAATTAATTTATAGTTATTTATTTATAGATCTGTGGCAAAAAGTAAAAGTAAAAAACGATTTGCTTGTTTTGTATAGAAAATTCCCATATTCTATTTGTTCAAATTTTTTAGTTAAATACATCAAATTTTTAAAGTAAAATAATTCCAAATACTATATCGGTCATGCTGCTGGTGTCTTATAATTAAAAGTTCTTCTGTAAACAAAGTGGCCAGTACAACAAAAGTAAAACAAACATGTATAACGGGGTAAGTAAATAAAAATAAATATTCTCTCTCGCTCTCTCTCTCTCTCTCATTAGAAAAACAAGCGGACAGGTGTCTGGTATTTTTTAGAAATTCGAGCAAAACCTGTATTATATAAAATTACTGAATTACATAAAATAACTGAAAATTCATTTGTTTTTACGGAATTTGTCAGTTATTTTTGGATAGTTAATTTCAATAAAATAACTGAAAATTCATTTGTTTTTACGGAATTCGCAGTTGAATTTTTGACAGTAAAAATTAAATTAACTTTTCGTTAAAAATAAATGAAAAATAAGTAGACTGGTTTTTAACTGAATATTTATTTATTTTATATTACAATTTCAGCTTATTTTACGTACAGAATATTGTGAGTGTATGAATACCATAGTACAATGACACCATAAATTGCTATATACTTTTGAGAGCGATTACAGTAAAAATTTAAAATTTGGTATAAATAGTTTGTTTATCCCTACAAAACAATTGTCAAAAAGTGGGCTGAGTTATAGATGTGGGCGCAGCACCTTCTATACAAAGACATTTTATTCTGTATATCTAAAGATCGATTTAGGCAACACACTTCATCTGCCAAAACGTGGGCAGGGTTGAAGAAATGGGCATTTTTACCTTCCTTACAAAGACAATCGGCCATGTTCTGGAAATCGAAATCACGTGAAATTGAAATCGATGAAGGTTTTCAAACGAATTTTTGTAAAAATGAAAGTTGCTTTTACTGATTTCAAAAGTTGTTCAGGTAGAGGAGAGTGGTCCTCAAATAATGATGTATAAAAGGACATACTTTTATGAACTTTGAACACAAGAGAATTTTCAAAATTTGTTCGTTTTCAATTTCACGTGATTTCGTTTTCCAGAATATGCCCGAATATAAATTTCAACATATGTGAGGAACGGCAACCGTATAATAATTTTTTTAAATGAGATGGATTGGAGAAATTAGGCGTGGCACATTCAATACAAATACCTTTCAATATAACAAGAGATTGGGTTACAGTAAAAATATGCAAATTTTTTACAAATAGCTTCGAATACACTCACTTATTTGATTTTTATGAGTGTAGCGAAACGCACAGGCTTAAACTAGTTTTTATAAAGATTTTGCGGTATTAAAAGAGTATTTTCTATATCTGCTTATAAAATTGTTACAAACTGACGAGAGTAACTAATTTGCAAAGTATGTATGAAGCTTGACAAATTTCTTTTGCTTTGTTAAATATTTAAAAAAAAATATGAAAACTTTTATTAATCAATACAAATCTTTTACTTGTCTATTTCTTTAAATTGATTTTATTTAAATTTTTTCTTTATTTTAAATGTTTATGCCATACGCAACACCAAACATCGCACAAAAAATATACGATGAGTACACCTCTTGAAAATTATACTAAAAAATTTTTTTTATTAAAAACTAATCATGAATATGAATTCAAAAAAAAAAAAAAAAATAACTAAGCCAACAGGTTAACAGAGAAAAGTTTGAAAAAATCTTTAAAAAAAGACAACTACAAAAAATCTTTTTGTATGTATGAAGATGCAAGAAGACACAACGGTATTTCACAATATCAGAGATACTTTTATTATATATTTTATTATTACTTTTTGTTTTAATATATATTTTTCTTTTTTTTTATTTTATTTTTTTTTTGTTTTGTTTATAAAATTGTGTATGTTAGACACGCTTTGGCAAAGAGTTAGTTGGTGATATCTGCTGCTCTGGCATTCAACCTGGCATAATACCATCATCGCACGTTTGGCACATCGCTGGCAATAAAATATGAAAACCTACTTGTATCTGCACAAACGCTGCAAACTTTTAAAACATTGACAATAATAGCAAAACTCTTTCAAATTCAAGTGCATTTCGTAGTGCAATGTATGGGGGTATTTGAAAAAAAAAAATCTTATAACAAGGCAATTGAAAAAAAGTTTCAAGTTGAACTCTTGCCAATAAAGATGTTCAAGTGGAATAAATTTGAATTCAGATATATTTAAAATTATGATTACCCTTCTTTGCTATACTTATCTATATATTCAGACAAAAGTTATTTGGTTTTTAATATTTTGCTCAGCTGTTGTAATTAATAGTTAGGAATTCTTAATATATTAACTTTACTTTAATCTCGCTATAATCGTTCTTACAGTGACACCGTTTAACCCTAGGATTCTCAGTAACTTTTTACCACTTAGTTCTCCTCTTGGTCTGGCCAGACCACAATTTGTACAGCTAAAAACCCCAATTAAATAAAAAGTAAATAAATATATTTTTAATCGAACGTATGCTAATTACTTTAGATTATACAAATTTATTATATAATTTTATCATTTCATTATTTTATTCCATATGCGAGTCATCGAAAATGTAGTCTTTAATTTCGCACATTGCTATTTCGCATCTACCACAACTGAAACGAGTTTTGCGTTAGGTTTTTGTAGTTATATTGAACTAAGCGCATAATGGTCCGTAGTTTTCTGATTTGATTCAAACTTGATTCATTCGATTTAAAACATATTATTTATAGAATTCACGTATCTGTTTTTTTTTTAATATTTTGTGTTATTTGAAATATCTTGCAAAGAAAAAAGAAAATTTGGTCTGGCTAGACCAAGATTGTAGTTTTATAGACTTTTACATAAAAATGGAATTTAACACCACTTATTTGCTCCAATCGAATCCAAATTAGTTTCATTTGATTCAGAACATATCATTTATAGAATTCACGTCCCTGTTTTTTTAATTTTTTGTTATATGCGAAAAATATTACAAGCAAAACACAAATTTGGTCTGGCCAGACCAAGACGGTAATCCTGGGGTTAAGAAAACGGAAGAAGTAGTTTAAATCGAAATGTAGTGGCTCGCCTAAGGCCGATGTTATTGATTCTACCATTAAAAAAAAAATGGTGGTATATTTTATGATTGTTAATTTTGACTGTCAACACGTTAAAAAAAAATTATTAATTCATAAATTAATAAAAAACTTTGACAGACGATTAAATAACAAAATTAAATGGACATCTTTCACCAAACAACTCTTAGAAACTAGTTGGCATCAAATTAATGTTTACAAATCATCTTCTCTATCTTCATTAGCTCACTATTATGACAGGTCTTTACACAGCGGTCAAAGATGTTGAAAGAATCTTTCAAGCGGGCACACATATTTGCTCTATAAAATAAAATTAATATATTATTTTATGGAAAAATTAATTCCAATAAAAAGTTGAATCATTTTAGTTTTTAGTTTCACTGAGCACTACCACCATTCCAGTATAAAACTCTTAGTTTTTACCATTCTCATATACAAATATTTAGATGTCGTTTAGTCAATTATGATGCTGGCCGGTTTGAGGCATTTCTTTCCATATTTCTTTGTTTTTAGTTTCCAAGGTATTATGATCTTCATCCGTATGCGTTGTTATGATTATAGTGATGGTCGTCATTGGTTTTGTGCCATGATTTAAAAAAAAGTTTTCTGCTGTTGTTGTTTTTTTTTTATAAACAGATGCTACAATCTTGTTGAACACGCATCATGGAAAAAGTAAACAATAAAATTAAAAAATAAAAAAAAAATCAAACAGCCAAGTAACGAAATGCAAGACGCAAAAGTGATAGCATTTAGTTAAATATGTAACTTTCCCTTTTTATTGAAATTCGAACATGAAAATGAATGTACAAGTATGAATATACAAGAAATCAAATAAACAAAAAGCTCAATGAAAATCAAAACAGCAACAAAAAAAAAATGTCATCATTTTATTGATTGGAAAGACAATAGTCACTCTTCAAAATATAAATTATTTTTTTTATATAAAGATGTTACCTAACCGTACAAATTTGTAAAGACTTTGTACTGTTTGAACCTCAATTGTTCACTATTTTTTATTTAAGAGCAAAATAAAAGAATAGAAAGGTTTGTTTATTTCCATATGGCCCAGATTAAGATTCCCGTTTCCGTTTTAGTAACAGTTTTGTTTGAAATTAAAATGACTTTAATCGATACACAGCTGGGTATTTTGTTTTTATATATTTCATTTTAAATTTAACAACTTCTAAAAAGCTTTAAATAAAAAAAAAATTAGCAGGAATAAATGAAAACTTAAAGAATTTGCTTAACGTTACACTATTCTCTCCTTTAGAAAATAGGAACTACTATAGACGGTGAAGGATACTTAAGAGAAGATTATTGACGAGAGTATAGACAATGCCGTATATGCCACTTTTTTCTTCAATAGATGAACTGTCAGGTACGATAGTGCGTGTAATTCTTGAACAATTGTGTCAGGTAGTAATTTACCTCTCTGTATTTCCTATTTATCCTTGGTTATACCTTGGACGAAAGATTAATCTACTTTTCTGACTTTCTTCCCATGTTTTCTGCAATATTTATAACGACGGGTGCGTTCGTAAATGCATCACTGCGCTGCATCAGAAAAGCAAACTTTTTTTTATTGCAGATAAAAAAGGATTTATAATTTTTTTATTGTGTGACTATTATTTTTGTGGAGTATTTGACAATTTTTTGGTCCACATCTACTTCATTTAAATATATATAAACAGTTGAAATCACTGATGCAGCGCAGTGATGCATTTACGAACGTACCCGACTTTTGTCTTTCGTTTTAATTGATCTGTACTTGAGTTAATACTCCCGGTTTTTTTTTCTTGCATCCAATTTGGCCTTATCTACCCTTATGTAAATTGGAAACAATCCTGCTCTAATATAGGCTGCTTTGTCCGATATTTTCCTCTAAATGCTTCATATTTTTATAGCGTAGAGTCTACACACGGATGCAAAATGGTTTAAAATTGACCTAACTTAGAGAACTGGCCTTTAAGGGCCTTCATAACGAACGTTAAACTAACTAGTGGGCTGTTAACCATCTTTTATTTTTCTATTGTTGGGCACCACTCCTACTAGGGCTGCTCCGATAATTGATGCTTAAGGATTTGCATTATGGATATGGATTTTGAAACTCAACTAGCCGCAAATTATAACACATATGGGCGTTAGATGTATTTGGGACTAAGTCGTATTTTTCCCGTCTTTTATTTTTATAAAATCACTTTTTCATCGATTACTAATCAAACCTGTGCCCATGTTCTGTAACTCTCGCTTCGAGAAACTATTCGATTGAAATGCGAGAAATGAAACAAAAATGCAATCAATTGAAACAAACAACTGTTTTTCTCACTTAACTGCGTCGGTAACATTTTTGGCAAGTTATATTTGTCACGTTAAGAAATTACTCGCCAATTCACAGAAAAAGTGTGTCTCTAAAATTTTTGTGAGAAAGTTCCCGCTTTGAACTGTCAAATAAACTCACGCATAAAAACAGTGTGAGAAAAAATATTACCAATAAAAAAATATATTAAATATGCAAAATGCAATGAATAATAACACGGAAGAGATAAGTATTTAGTTTTTGACTGAGTTTTTCATTGTTTTATTATTTTGCTTTTAAAATTTTTGAAAAATATACGATTGTTTTCAAAGCCATTTTTTAAACAACAAACATTAAAGTCGCACGTTACATTCTGTGGTATAGCCGACGGCTGTATTTTCGCCGTCGTCATTGAAAATTTTTCAAGTTAAGTAAATTTTTGCCGCCGTCAACTATATGCGTGACTGGCGTACTCAACGTCTGCAATTTCACATCGGCTTCGAGTGGAATATTATGACATTTATAACGTAACGACGTAATCTCTTTTGATAGTTTTCGCCATGAGTTACAGACACACTTCTTTCTCACTTTTAGAGAAACGATGGAATATTTTGTTTCACATCTTTTCGGTGCGAGAAGTTCTCTCCAAAGTTACAGAACATGGGTTCTGTTGTTGCCAGTCAGGTCCTTCTAATGTTTACAGTTCTACTTTTTCCTTATATATTGCCGTAACGAGTATCATAATATCGTCTGCAAAAGAGATATACCATCAGGTATTTTAATGCTAACAACATCGCTATTCATTATATTTCATAGAAGTGGGCCTAAAAACTGTCGGATTCCAGTGATGACCTCATGGGTTTGTTCATTTTCGTCTGTGTTATAGAAAATCCTCTTTGAGAAGAGTAGCTTTTAATAATTTGTATTAAGTATCGCGTACTCGTTTCATAAATTTTTATTTATAATTGATGTTGCCTGTTTTTCGAATGACGGATAATCAAGGAACTACTGTTAATATAAAATGACGTGCAACTCAAAATCATCGTCTGAATGCAAAGGATTGTTGGATGTTGCTTCAAAAGGAAACTAAGAAGAAACGACGTCGTAAAAGGCTTCGTATGAAGTTAATGTTACAGATTTCGCCCATATTGGTGCACCATTAAGTGAAACAGACATTGTTATTGCAGAAACTTACAACCTTCGGCTTTTTACTGGGATCCCAATATTTGTTGTTATCGATTAAATATCTGCCAGTCATTCTTCAATATTAATTAACTATTTAATTGATAATATATTATAGACTAAATAAAGATGTCATTAAATTTGATATACTCTATCAAATTATAGGGAATAATTTTTTTTATTAATTTACAAAAAAATATTGCCATCATGTCAAAACAAAAATGTTCATATATACATTTTCTCTTGTTTTTTTCACTTTTAATAATATTTAGTAAAATGCAATTTGTTGCTTAACACCTGCAGTAAAAAGGAGAAAACAAACAAACGGATGAGAAATTATTAAAAAAAAACCGACAATATAAAAGACTAAACTAAAAAAAACAACAATGCGAATGTGCAAGCAACTTAAATTATCATTAAATATGACCCAAAAAATTAATCGTCAAAAACTGCACCCCTTTGAAAGACAGACATTTCTGTAATTACTTAAAAAAATCAAAAAAGTATTACATATACACACATACATACGAGTACATAAAATTTTGAAGATATAAAATAGAAGAATGGAAAATGAAATATGTATAGATTACATTTCTTCTTCTTTGAAAAAATGATTTAAGCTAAAATGTAAAAAACAAATTTAAATGAAAAGTAAAAGGGAACAAATTTACAAGTGCAAATATTATAATTTATTTTAAGTATATAAATCTGTTTTTCTTTTCTTTCTGAGACGAGATGAGTATAGCAATAAAACTATAAAAAGTGAAACTAAGGTCTGAGATGAGTTAAGCAAGAGCATGTGCGACTCAATAACTTAGATTGGCAAGATGGTTGTAATGCTTTCTGGCGTGATTTACATATATGTTCCTCTAACTCCCACTGGAGGATAGAGCGCCATTTGCATTGGCGTGATTTGCACATGAAAAAATTATCTGAAATTAAAAATCTGATCGAAAATGACAGCTGGAATTTTTGTTAAAAACTTAATTGATTCCGACTGGTGTTGTTCCTTGCAAAATTTAGCCAATTATTTTTGTAATTTTTTGTTAGCCTTGGAGTTTAAGCAATTTTTTGTCGACAAACGACATCTCTTCTGCGCAAAAGGTTTCAAATAGAAAAAAAGAATGGGTTTTTGAAAGTGAAGGTAGTCACTAACCTGAAAATGTAATACATCACGATACAATTTTTAATCTCTACTCAACCCTGAAATGTTACTCTTCATTTAAGTACATTAAGGCTACTCTTCGTCGAATCGAACGATTTTTAAAGTAAAAATCAACAGAAATTTTTTTAAGTTAAGTTTTTTATTATCAAAAAATTTGTTTTTTGGAAAACATAATTTTTTTCATTAAAAGATTTTCTAAAATTATTTAGGAGAACGTTTCCTGATGATCTGGCCTAAGCAACCAGTGAAATGAGCATAGGAAAATATTGATATTTTAATCAGGTTAAGTTCATTGAGTTTAATTTTCATTAAATTATTTTTATGAAGAAAGAAATTTACAACATGAAATGAATTAAAATTTATTGATAATTTTTCATTCTTGACTGAGCTGGGAATTGAACTCAGGCTTTCACGGACAGGTTGCCCAGACTAGTTTCGATTGTAACCACACAATCTCTTCAGTGGGGTTTACCGTTTAGCTCTCACCGCCATTGACGGCGGATGACGTCATTAGTCAAACATCAATCTTTAAACGAAATGGTATTTTACCTTGTTTAATTCATTTCATGTTGTAAAATTCCTTTCTTCATAAAAATAATTTAATAAAAATTAAATTCAATGAACTTAAGCCTGATTAAAATATCAAAATTTGGATTAAAAACCATAAACAGTTCAATAAAATAACCACAATACTAATTATTGTCTCCCAATTTCTATTTATGACAAAAACACTGAAATTTATTGTTTTGTGAAAGCTGGTTTCTATGCGCATTTCGCTGGTTGCTTCGGCCAGCTCGTCAGGAAACTTTTTCCAAAGACTTTACACAAGTTAAAAATATTATACAAATAAGTCCATAAAGTGAATAAGGATTTTAAACACTCAGATCTTACTTGTAACAATAATAGCGAAATACGCATAGAAACCAGCTTTCACACAACAATAAATTTCAGTGTTTTTGTCTTAAATAGAAATAAAATAAATAAATTAATTAATTAAAAATAAATTTTGTATTCCCGAAAATAACTTTTGATAATAAATTTGCATGTGCCCGGCAGATAAAAGACTGAAATGGCAAGTTGCTTTAATAAGCAATTTGTTTTTTTTTAATTTTGTTTTTTTCTTCTTTTTATCCTCTTACAACTACAATTCGTGTTGGGAAAAACCAGCCAATTGTAGGGGAATGTATGAGAGATAAATTCAATGTTTATTGTTGTGGCTTTGTTAAAGCTTTGATATTGTTCCAAGCACGAACTGTGGGCTTGGATTTCTTATTCACTTTATGGTCTTATTTGTATAATAATGGGATTTATCTGCCTATGACCATAACACATATTTCTGCAAAGTTTCATCGATCTAGGGGCACTCAATAACTTTTAAGAAGCAATATAAACTAAAAAAAATGTCCTACTAGATCGGCAAAATACCTCCATGTGCAGCGCTTAACATAAGCAACAACTATTTAGAAATTATAACATGGGAGTGGCACCTCCCATACGAAGACAATATGAATTAGCTTATACGTAGAGAATGGTTACAGTAAATGTTTGCAAATTTGAAACGAATAACTTGGTTATTCATACATTAAATCTGTGAAAATGTGCGCCGGCTTGGAGAAGTAGGGGTGGCAAAACAAACATAGACTTATATATATCTGGAAGTTAAGGGTCTTCCCACTTGATACACTAAAAAAAAATCTAAGCCCGTTCAACGGCGCCTTTCAAATTAAAACAATTTTATCACTTTTTTAATCACTTAAGGTGTTATGATACTTGCTTTTTTTTGTATTTTTTCTATATTGGAGAACAGTGCAAATATATTTGCATAGGAAAACTGACTAAGTGTAAAGAGTTTGATTATACCATAAAAAATCTTGAAATGTCAAAAAAATATACATGTGTTATCGATAAATAATCCTAGACTGCCAAAAAAAATATAAAAATTTGTAACTTAAAATTGACATTTCCAGATTAAATGTTAGCACTGCTGCTAACTTTTTTAGTTTTTGATCGAAAGTAGCGGGTTTTAACTTTTTTTTTTTGCGATTTATAGTTTTTTTGGCGGTTTTTGTGGGAACAAAACGTGGGCAATATTGTTTGTTTTTTTTACATATTGTATTTCTTGTTCTTTCTCGCATTTGTTGTTTCATTCAGTCAATCCTAAAAAAATCCAATACAAAAAATAGCAAGTATCATAACACCTTTAATAAGATTACACTTAATTAGCTAACCGACTTAGTACGCGCTGTAGCTAACACTGCCATTCCATCCTACACTTTATTGCCAGCCAGCTTCCTATTTCGATCACGTCGAGCTATCATGTTTAGGAGTATAAATGCTGGTCTGGCACAATTGCATTTTTGGTGTGAATTTGCTGATCCAGCCATAATACACTTTATGGTAACCTGACCCCTAAGTAAAGCCGGACGCGCGTGTGGAAGTTGGCAAACAAAATTAATAGCTGATTAGGCTAAATTAATTTTGTTGGCACTGTCGGCCGTCTCGTTAACTTGGATAACGGTAACAGTAAAGGTATACAAATTTTGTACAAATAGCTTGGATATCAAGACAAAAGATCTGACAAAAACTAGACTCAATTGGAAAAATGGGCGTGGTACAACCCATACAAAGACAATTTATAATCACAGTATATCTGGGGAACGATTACAGTATATGTTTCCAAATTTCCAAATTACAGAAGATAATATATATGTCAAAAAGCTGGTTGGATTAAAGAAGTGGGAGTGTCACCTCCCAGACAAACACACTATAAATTTCTGTATACCTGGAGAACGGTTACAGCCTAAGTTTTTTAATCTCGTACAAATAGCTTGGTCTTCAATACACAACATTTGTCAAAAGGTGCGTCAGATTGGAGAAGTGGGCGTGGTATCTATGACACAAAGACAATATAAATTTCTATATATTTGGAGAGCGGTAATAGTGAAAGTATCATTCTTGAACAAATGGCTTGGATATTAAAACACAACATCTAACAAAAACTATCCTCGATTAGAAAAGTGGGCACAGCACCAACCATGCAAAGAAAATATAAATTACAGTATATCCGGGGGGCTACACGTTTTTGCTATGCGAAAGTAAATGGTACAAGATCTAGAGATTGATGCTTTTTCTTTTCATTTTGCAATTTAGGAATCTCAATTTTCTAAATCCAGAATCACTAACTGAAACTTCACTACATGAAGTGTTCTCCTCTATGGTATAAAAAGCAACGCCTTCACTTATTAAAGCATCAAATCTTGCTGTGAGCCCGGCCGAAGGACGTCTTTGTAGAGAAGTTTCAGCTAGCAAAGCCGTTAGTTGTTATAGCACAGAAAATAAAATATTTGCGCCCGGCCTAAGGCCGACTATGCAGTGAAGCTTAAATTAGCAATTCTGAAGTAAAAAAATGGAATTTTGTAATTCGGGAAAAAGTATGTATGTTTTTTACTTCTTTTGGTCATTTACAGAAAAATACAAATAAAAAAATGCTAAAAAATTAAAGAAATGGAAGATAATTGAAAAATAAAAATCGCCCACAAAAAAATTAAATAACGCCCACAGCAAATGAAATAACACCGAGAAATAAAATGAAATAACTAAATTTTTGTAGGCCTTAATTTCATTTGAGGGTTATTTCATTATGAAATAACTCCCATGCAGAAAATTAAATAACTTCCAAAAAAATAAATAAAACCGAGAATGGTAAGGGCTATTTGTTTGATTTTTTGTGGAAGAAATATTCTTGGTATAAATATGATGATATTTATATCATAATCAAGTTACTCCTACATTAAAGAGAAACATTTTTGGGCCTAATAAAAATTTTTGTTTTGGGACTAATTACACCTGGGGCTTGGTTCGTGGAGCCTAGAAAAACTACAAGAAACTTAAATGTTCTTTAAATAAATCATACGTGGCATGAAAAGAATAATACTCGAGAAAAATATCATTAAATAACAGTTTTCCAAAAAAAGTTATTGCTATGAAAAATTAAAAAAGTCGATAACAAATTCCCCTAAAAATCAGATTTAAATTCTTCGCACACTTGACTGTGTTCTCTCCTTTTACTTAAGCATTCAGCGCAACAAATTGGCCGTTTTATGCGTATTAAGCTTTTTTCTTAAAAGAGATATGAAAATTAAAAACAAAAAGGAAGATATATATAAACATTTAAGGAAGATTAAATGACCAAACATAAAATAAATCGAATATATTTTCATATGTTGAATTAAGTACGAGGTTTAATAACTATAACAACAACCGCGCCAAACAATTACAGTTACAACCAATTGAAAGTTGTTAATGTAACATGAACTTGTTGCAAAGTATTATGAACAATTACAATAACAAAGTCAACAGCAATGAAAACAACAAATAATTTTTTAGCGAAAGCATTTTTTCCTTCTTCGTCGTCGTGTTTATCTGTGCTTAAGCTGATTATACCAAAGAGAAGAGTATTTTAAACGAGTTTTATTTTGGCAAAATCTTAATAAAAAAAAATAAATAAATATCTTCAACAAATAAGTGGAAAAAGTTTTTTTTTTGTTTTCGCATTTTGGAAGCAAACAGAAGAGGCAAAAAGAGTTTCTATCTTAAGCAATACAAAAGACTTAAGACACAAACTTGCTCTACTACAACTACTGTTTCTTCGACGTATGAATTTACATGATTGTGCTTGTGTGTTTGTTCAGTTGTTTAGCTGTTTGTTGGTTTGACTGACTGAATGATTGTTTACTACGTTGTAACATGACTTAAGTTGGCTGGCGAAGTGACTGACTGGGTTGGATGGTTGTTTGTTTGAAAATGAATGAATACATGAATGAAAAAGAAGAAAATGTTGTTGAGCAAGTCTTCATTTTTGCTGTTACTGTTTTGTTTTAACCAGCTTCAGCATGAGCTATGTAGTTGACGTATGGTTTGAATGTTTGCTGCTTATGTTGTCTTAGGCTTTTGTATATAAATTGTTAAGACCATGGGGAAATTGTATCATTTCATCCTTACTCGTTCAAACGTTAACACAAGCGTTTCGGCCAAATCTTTACAAAAAAAATATTAAAATAACCAAAAACGAACGGTGGTGTTTTATCGTAATATTTACGGTTTAAACTCAACACAAAAATAAAAAAAAAAATAAATATATATAAATAAAAAATTAATAAAAAAAAGTGCAGTGCATTATTGTTAAGACAAGGACTTTAATGAAATTTTAAAGAACTTAAAGAAATTGAAAAAATACCAAAAATAAATAATTTAATTTATTTTTAATATAATTAAATAACAAAGAAAAATGGCTCACAAATTTGTTGCAATCAGTGTTGTGTGTTTCATTTCGCTTGCTGCCGCTTTACCTGCCGAAGAAACCCGCGGTCATGCCCGTAATGCTGTTGGTACTGACAACGATATTATGGATAGCATATACAGTGATTGTCTGCGAAAGGATTCAGTGTCTTGTGTGAAATATAAGCTCTTCAATTTTGTGGATAAGGTGTTGGGAGCACGCGATCAATTTGCCTTAACCGAAGGTGTTACCGTAGTACGTTCCCCCGATGCTCCTGTCCAAGAAGCGGCTCGTGCTATATCTGGCGATGAGTCCTTCGAATCTTTGGCCATGAATCGCATTGCTGGTTTCTTAAACTCCCACACAATTAAGGTTGAACTGAAGGGTGCCGATATTGTACAAGCTGTTAGCTCTACTGGCCGGGCATTAGAAGATGTTTCTGAATCCTTGTTCGGTAATGATGACCCCAATGCTCCCGAAGAAAGCCGTGGCAAGAAGAAGAAGGCGGCAAAAATCTTGGGCCCCATTATTGCCTTAATTGCTTTGAAGGCTGCCGCTCTCTTACCGTTGCTTTTGGGTGCTATTGCCTTGATTGCTGGCAAGGCCTTGTTGATCGGTAAGATTGCGTTGGTTCTCTCTGCTGTAATTGGTTTGAAGAAATTGTTGTCGCAAGAGAAACATGTCACCTACGAAGTTGTTGCCCATCCTCATCACAGTGCCAGCCACTCAGTCAGCCATGATTCTTATGGCAGTGGCTACAGTGCTGATGTTGGCTCCTCAGGATCATACGGTAGTTCTGGTCACGGTGGTTGGGGCCGTTCTTTGGATGCTCAAGATTTGGCCTACAATGCCCAAAAGCCAAAGGTTTAAACACAACTACCCTCAATTAACTACTAACTTTAAAACTTATACTTTAACGACTGTAACTGCAATTTCAACTACTTTAAACGCAATAACGAGCAGAACATTACTTTACAACCCAACGACTGTTAAAATAGTTAAATCCTTTTTGAGTTCTTACAATAAATACCTTTACAAACGACGACTTTTATTAGGACCTGAGAGTAAGAGTTTTGGAATAATATTATAAAATTTGTTACAAAAGAGCTCAAATTTTGTTTAAAACCTAAAGAGCTTAAAGTTTTGCATAAACCGAAAGTTTAGAGTCTTTATGTGAACTCTGTGTTAAAATTTTTTTTCAAATATTGCTTCTGACTCTTGTTTGTGACCCAGACAACGAGACTTTTTCTTTTATTAAGTTTAACATTACAAAAACAATTTAATTTACTCTTGTTAATTAATTTATTTTTAATAATTTATTTAATTTATTTCTTATTTAATTTTTTTTTTGTTTTTTACATTTTGTTTTAAATAATCATAAATCTAATGAGATCTACGGATCTCCAAAAAATCACAAAAAAAATCAGAAACGAGCAACGAACCGAAGGTAGTAAAAGAATTCATCATAAAAATACTGTTAAGTGTGTGCATTTGCTTATACATAAATTAAATATATAATATTTATATAATAGTTTCTATGTATTATATAATAGCACATATTAAGTAATATATAAAAGCTTAAAAAATCGTATGGCCTCTTCCAATAATAAAAGAGCCTGCCGAACAAAACAAAAAACCAACAAAAGTAAAAAAAAGCAAGAAGTCGATTGATATCTAATAAATAGTAATTGCACCAGATTTTTAAAGCGAAAAAAATACTCATAAAAAAAAAACCAAGAGAAATTGATATTTCTCAAGAAAAAAATTTAGTCTATTTTAAATCTCGAACTTTCTCTTTTTTCTTCTTTTCAATAGAAAACTTTCTCTTTTTTTAAACTAAATTTCCCTAAAGTCCTTTTTTACTTTCTTATTCTTATCTTAAACTCTTTACTCTTGCTTTTTTTAATTCTTTAACTCTTGTTTTATTTTTTACTCTTTTTTCTACTCCTTTTTGCATGCTCTCTATTTCTAGTCTCTTTTATATACAACTTTATCTTTCTTATTTCTTTTAGCTATCATTAATTTATACAAATCTGTTTTATTTCCTTATAAAATCTTGGTCTATTTTTTTATATTTAATTCTAGTCTTAAATATATAACAATATTATTTTTTTATTAACTTTCATAGCTTTATTTTGTAACTGCTCTTCAAACTACTTTAATCTATTTTTCTATTTTCATTTGAATACTCCTTCTCATTTTCAGTTTAAAAATCTCTCTTTTCTTATAGCATCTAGCTAATACTTAACTTTCATTTCTCTTCATTTTTCATGTCATCTATTATTTAGTTATGTTTTTGGACAACAAAAC
Source organism: Pollenia amentaria (assembly GCA_943735925.1). Lineage (NCBI taxonomy): Eukaryota > Metazoa > Arthropoda > Insecta > Diptera > Polleniidae > Pollenia > Pollenia amentaria. Next base: position 194,421,009 of record OX031006.1, read on the forward strand.
GCCATAACTTGCCATAGTTTTTTCATCGTCTTAAAAAAAAAACTAAACTCTCTCTTTCTCTTCTTATTTCTCCTTTTTTTCTTTCAGCTTTCTCATCTTTCTATTACTATTTTTTTTCATAAAAAAAGCTCCTAAGCTAAAAATGTTCTAAAAGCTTCTCTTTTCTACCCATACTTCATCTTAAACTTCATCTTTCTATTAGCTTTTTTCATAAAAAAAGCTCCTAAGCTTAAAATTTACTAAAAGCTTTTCTTTTCTACATAAACATTCTTAAACTTCATCTTTCTATTACTTTTTTCATATAAAAAAGCTCTTCAGTTTAAAATTTACTAAAAGCTTTTCTTTTCTACATAAACATTTTTAACTTCATCTTTCTGTTACTTTTTTCATAAAAAAGCTCTTAAGCTAAAATTTTTCTAAAAGCTTTTCTATTTAACCTAAACTTTTTAACTGATTTTCTCTTCTAACTATCACTATCTTAGCTTGATTTTGTTACTACTCTAGTTGCTCTTATTCTTTAAAAAAAAAACTATTACTTTCTCTCAATAGATTTCCTCTTTCATCTAGTATATATATTTATATTTTCTCTTTTCATATGTTTTACTACTTTGGTTTTCTTACTTAACTTTCTTTGCCTTTAAGACTATCACTCAACTTTCTCTTAATTTCTTTCTTTCTTGTAACTCTTCTCACTGCTTAAATTCTATTATTATTTTCTCTTAATTTGTCATTTCTTAAAAACTATCTATTCTTTTCCTTTTTTCTTTCCTTTTATATTTCTTCTTTTTTTTGTATCCTTCTATCTCTTTTGACTGACACACTCCAATAGCCGCACAAATACAAAATATTAAAAAAAGAATTGTATCAATATTTGTTTTAAAATAGTTGTAATAATTTATTTATTTATTATTATTATTGTTTTTTTTAAATAGTATTAATTGTTAAATTATAACAAATAATAAATTCCAATTCCACACACACTCCTTATTTATTGACATACACGCTGTAACAAAAAACAGCCACAATCTTAAAATAATCTTCAGAAGAAAAAAAAAAGAAAAACAAATCAATAGTTTATTTTTAAGTTAAAAATATTTTGTCATAAAGAAAGCATTTCATTAAAAAAATGAAAAAAATCGTTAAAAAAAAATCTAAGAAAAAAAAAACGTTTACAAAAACAAATAAAGTAATTTATTAAAAAAAAAATTTGGTTTTACAACCAAGTGTTTTAATTAAAATTAATAAGGGGAAATGGCCTGAAAAATCCATTAAAAACTAAGATTTTCTTTGAGGTATTTTCGTTATAAACAATCACACTCTAGATTTCTCTTAAATCTAATTTGAAAATTTTGATTTAAAAACAAAACAACATTTTTTTTTTCAAATTACATCTCAACTTAATTTTTAAAATGGAATCCGTTAAAAAAATTGTATTTGCTACTTTACATAACAACTGCCACTTCACGTGTTAAAAATCATTTAAATGAATTCCATGAATTTCAAAGAAAAAAAAAAACTTTTGTTAAATGGCTTTGGAATTTGTTTAAAAACAGCAACAACAAAAAACTTTATTAATTTTTCCGAAACATCTCGCAATCAACATAAACAAAGTCATTATCAACATCAAAATCATCATCATCGAAAAAAATAAATGATGACAGTGAAAGTAGTTTTGATTTCAGCACACAAAAAAAAAATTAAGCAGGCAGCTTCTTTAACAAACAAACACACAAACAATTTATATAAAAACCCAACATCTTTTTTAACTTTAGAAACTTTGTAAAACCAGTAAACCCCTCCAAAACACTCTTAAGCCTCCACGAGGTTCCTCTTCATTCACTTGAGTCATGTAACAATTAAAAACTTGGCCGATCAACTAGTGGCCTACGGTGTAGTCAACTCAATTTGAATGTATGAGAAGTCATCTTTCTTATTAAAAAAAAAGAAAAATTATAATAACAAAACAATAAAAAAAAAGATATTTTATCTAGTTTTTTTTATTCGAAATCGTAACGTTCATTGGTATCTGTTAAATAGATTTTTGTGTTATTAATATTTTCATATTGTTTTTTAAAGAAACAAAAAGAAACCATGTCAAATGTTTAAGAAAGTTTTACATAAAAGATTTTAATACAAAGCATTTTTATTAAAAATAAATATTTTTAAATATTTTATAAAATTACTTTGTATTATATAAACTTGTTAACTAGTTAACGATTAAAATAGATATCGCTCATTGGAATTTGGTTTTAATTTTTAGGCTTATTAAAAAAAAGAAAGTAAATTTTTGTATTTAAACTACAGAGTCGTCTGCCCACTCCCGTTACAAATGATAAACGGCAGCTGATTGTTATGCATTTGAATTAAAAGAAACGTAAAATTGTCAAATTCTTGTAACTTTTTTATTATTCGATTTCAGAAAGTTTTTATTTCTTTCTTAACAATTTCACTAGTATTACTTTTGGATGATAAGCATGCTATGAGACTCGGCCTCCGTTTCAATGAATGCTGCCACAGCTGCAGAGAACCTGGAACTGATGAGACAGTATTTCATCTCCTAGGCAGGCCTGCCATATTTGCCGATTTTTGGCCTTAAAATAAGCAAAGTGCCGGTTTGCCGATTTTTTGATAACTACTTTAACCACAGTTTGCTTGTTAACGTGTAATTTATTAATTCTGGGTAATTTTGGAGCACTTGTCATAACCTATACAACCAAATGGAAAGAACGTCTTTTTAAAAGTGTATTAACTAGTTTTATAAAAAAACGATTAACAATTTATATTTATTTAACCCTCTGCGAGGTAAACCTTCTGAAATTATTTTTTTATTAGACTAATGTTATAGCTTGTTATTTGCTGTAATTTATTTTTGCGAACAAAGCGACAATTAATTTTAAATCAAATAAAATGGCATGGCACAAAATGGCCCTAAAGCCAAAAAAAATTAAAAAATTCCTATTTGTTTTTAACAAGTTTTACACTAGGTTGAGTTCACATCTGAGCTATCCAGTAGAGAAAAAAGGAGAACATTTAAGATCCGATGTTTGAAAAGGAATGGAGAAAATTCCTTTTTTCTTTCATTGGTGTCTGTTAGACAACCACGTCAGTCGCAGAGGGTTAACGGAATTTATGAACACAAAGATTTTTTGAACTTTGATGAGGAGTATTTGGGCTTATTGGCTAATGAGATACTATCAAAATTAAAACTCAACAAAAGCGAATTAACAAAATTGTTATTAACTGTATTAATTTTTATATAGAACTTTCAAATCAAAAAAATAAAACGTTTTGATTTTGAACTAAAATCTTATAAATCTTTGTATATGATTAACCCTAACAAAATTATGAAAAACGAAAATACTTCTTTTATGGAAATTCTGAAAGAGCTCCCCAGCCGTTTTTCTGAAAAAGAAAAACAAATTTTAGACCTTAAATTTAGGGAGTTAAAATTTTTAAACTTTTAAGAAGATTTAGAGGAATTGAAGTTAACTTGCAAACAAATTTAGACTTAAAACGGGGAGATTCTAGTGCTATCAAAGATTAAAAAACTATTTTTAACCTACTGTACAAAATTGTTTTAAAATAACTACAGTTTATTTATGAAAATATTCTTTTTTATTAATTTTTATGTTTTTATATCGGTTATATGTAATTTAATGATGAATTATTCTGTTTTGTTATTTTTTGTTAATAAAAATATCTTTTATTGTTCTTAAAATGCCGATTTTTTTTTGCAAATATGCCGATTTTTGATCAAAATTATTTGGCACCCCTGCTCATATGTGATTGCCCAGCGTTTAATTCAGCACGACATGGATTATTTGGGAATTACCTTCTACAAGGACTCTCTGAGATATTGCGGGTGAAACTGGGAAATTTGATGAAATATCTCAACGCAAAGGACTGGCTCTAGCCACATCAGAATTGCCCTGGGCCATACCTGATTCAGGGTTTCTATTCTTGACGAGTTGTATAATGTCAAAACGCAGTCACTTTGGACTCTATTTGTAGCACGCCTAGTTGGTTAACGTTACAACGTTAACTTTTTTGCTTCAAAAGCAAATCCCCCAAAAGCAATAATTATCAATTGAACACAATTTTCAAGTCTTTTATTATTTTGGAAAATTAAAAGGAAAAAATATAAAATTAAATTTCCTTAATTTCCACACCCTTCATTCGCGGAAGTTAAAAAATTCTGTATACATTGCAACCATCCCGTTTTCTTATTTGAGTTTTTACATATTTGGCTGGTTTATTATTTTATAAAGGAAGTTCCAATAGGTACTTCCGAAAGTTGACAGTTGATAGCGGCCATATTGTTGAAGGTTAATCGGTCAAAGTGGCTTTCATTTATTCAGGATTTGATGGTAAATCATCATGGCCGAAGAATGCGTTTAAAAACAGGTGGCCCTTTTTTTATCAAAAAAAAAAAAAAAAAATATGTTTTAAAAATTGCTTAGTTAAAACCTGGTACTCTGTTCAGTATTTGGTGCGAAATGTAGTCAAACTTTAAAATACAAACGAAAAAATGTTGAAAGAGTTGTACTCTATTTATATAACGAAAGCATTCGAAATGTTTCTAGCAACGTTTTTATTTTCCGTACGAAACAAGTGCATATTATTTCGCACGGAATTTTATCTTTAATTTTTTTAATTTGTATCTGGTAGAAGATTTATATTTTCAAACTTAAATAAAAATCGTAATAATTGACACAAAGTTTTATTAAGAGCATCGAACGATAGAATGGAAATGCGGATTTTATTTTTTAAAGAGTATGTCATCCAGATGTCTTCCGCCGAGTTGAACACACTGTTCCAAACGGAGCCATGAGTTCTGCGACACACGCTGCAGTAAGCTTGGTTCAATTGAGCTGATTTCTCGACGAATATTTTCCTTTAAAGCCACAAGAGATTGGGTTTTGTCATTATAAACCCTCTCTTTGAGGTAGCACCTAAAAAAAAATCCATAGGAGTTAGATCGGGTGACTTCGGTGGCTATGGGATGTCGCCAAAGCGACTGATCAGTTTTCCCGAAGCAAACTCGTCGAAGCTCTGGCTGTGTGTGCAGTCGCCCCATCCTGTTGAAACCACGTGTGTGAAGAGTTCGATGGATGAGCTAGCTGGTTTGGCAAAAATAATTCCAGAAAATGGGATTTACAGTGCGAAAACGGTCCAACATTGTTTCACAAAATTTTTTGGCGTAAATCAAAGTCACTTTCTTTCAGTTGTTAAACGATTTGAATTTTAAAAGGGTGGAATTTCAAATAATTTTTTAAAATTTCATGAATAATCGCTCTTGGAAGTCCCAGTTAGGCTGCTCTTTTCCGTATTGAAAGTCGCGGATTTTCACGTAAACTGCTTTCAACCAGTTTAATGTTTTCGGGAGTTCTTGAAGATCGACAAGGGCCTTGGCCGTGGGACATTCATAACCGAAGCAGTTGCGCGGAATCTTTGCACAACCCTCCGGCCGCACCGTTTATTACTTTTTGAAATAATTCTATTTAAATGTATAAATTTGCCACTGTATTTGTAAAATGGTTTCAATAACAAGCGTTTCACAAAAAAAAATTTAGATAAATCCTAAAATAAATAATAATAAAATAAAATTTTTTTGATTTGGGAAATTATAAAAATAATATTATTTTACTTTTTTAATGAAAATTAAAAAAAAAAAATGATTTTTATTTACCTTCGCAAAACAATGTTGTATACTTGCAACTAGTAAAAAACGTTAAGTTTTTAAAAATCGCGAGATAGATAATATTTATACATGTCAAAATATTCGTGTAAAATAAACAATGTTGTTCAATATTTTTCTCAAGTTCGAACAGAGTACTAGGCTTTATAGAGATATTCTTAAAAATTTAATCAAAAAACCTAAAATGTTTGTAAAATCCAATTTTCGAGGCTTAAAACGACTTAGAGCATCCAAAACAAACCAAATATCCAAAAAAAATGAATCCAAGTTGCCCAAATATTAGGAAGTTATTTTTAAACGAATTTGGCGAATAATTTTGCTGGAATAAAATTGTTAAGCCAGAGATGACAAAAAAGTTCACACCGTTTCACACAAAGTAACTTGAGCTACTTTTTAGGCCAACATTAATTTCAGTCAAATTTTTGGACTGATATGGCTCAAATTTGGAATTTAAGAGTTTATCATGGGCAGACACGCTGGGATTTTTGGTTTTTGTAATAGCTGAAATTTTTAGGGTTGCCATCATTAGCAAAATAGTAAAAAAAAACTAAGTATCTCCAAAACTAACGGATACATTTTTTTGAAATTCAGCACGATGAAAATACGCAAGGGGGCTAACAAAACGGAATTTAATCGTTTTGCTTGAAAAACTCGTTAATTTTTCCGTGAGTCTTGTGCCACCTTAACGATAGATTTTTTTTCACAATTCCAATCATAAGAAAGTTTTCTATATTTAAAGCAGAGACTGTCTGAAAGAAAATGATATAAATCAAAAAACGAGAAAAATCGAAACGTACAATATATCAAAAAAAAATTTAATTCAGAATTATTTTTTCAACACCTTTTGTCAAGGAAAAAGACGGCAGTCCACGGCCAACATTATCAAAAGCTTATGCAAAGTTTATATTTATGGAGAAAGTCATTTATTTGAGGTTAAGTCAGAATTATATGTTTTACTTTCTATCCCCGCTCTTCTCCATAATATGTACGATTTCCTTCTTTTTGTTTAATAACTGATGAAAAAGGTTTTGATTTATTTCAAAATGAGACTATTACCTATTCTGCCCTCCTAAGAAAGAAAGTCACAAGTGCAAAAATTCCAAAATTGAGATAAGGGTAGATTCGGAACATTGAATGTGTTTCTGATTTTTGTGTAAAGCTTAAAAGACCTATTTTCTTCTATAAAGGATTGAAAAACGTAAAGCAAAATGGTCACATCTATCATCTCTAGCGTGTTTCCTGGACAAAAAAGTCGTGTATGCAACATAATAACGTGAACAATTTAATGTGAACCACACCTAAACGTCAAGTTTTTCCTGCATCTCATTTGACATTTCTTAAATTCAGACTAACTCAATTTGAACCATTGAAAGATACACAATCAAGCAACGCGTTAAAGTTATTCACGGCTTATTATGAAAATGAGCGTTCAAATCAAAATGCATAACGTGAAAATCATCTTCAGTGATGAGGCACATTTTCACCTTAGTGGATTCGTCAATGAGCAGAATTGCCGCATTTGGGCGAATGATAATCCAAGAGTGATTGTCGAAAAACCAATGCACCCAAAAAGAGTGACTGTTTGGTGCGGTTTATGGGCTGGCGGCATCATCGGGCTGTATTTTTTCCCAAATAAGGCCGGTCAGGCAGTTACTGTGAATGGTGTTCGCTATGGTGAGATGATAACGAACTTTTTATGGTCCGAATTGGAAGATATGGATGTGGACGATATGTGGTTTCAACAGGACCTTGCCACTTGCCACAAAGCTAATGAAACAATAGCTCTTTTGCGCGACAAATTTAATGACCGTGTTAACTCACGTGGTGGCGATGTCAATTGGCCTCCAAGATCATGTGGTTTGGCAATGTTGGCCTTCTTTCTTTGGGGTTATTTGAAAGAAAATGTGTACGTCGATAAGCCAGCAACACTTCAAGAGCTAAAGGATGGAGGTGTGCGCAGAGGTCGCGCCTTCCATTTGGCCGATATTTTGTTCCATACATAATTGAACCATACCAATACACTGTGCAAGAAATTGACACTTTTTTTCTTGACTAGCTGGGCACCTGGCGTTTTAACATAATTCGGGTACGCTAAATCCAGTGGTGCCCGCGGCTTTTTAAGATTGGCTCTGGTTTTCGAGATATACTGTTATTTCGAAAATGGAGGAGGTTGCACAACATATGTTCGCGTAACTCAAAAACGCTTTAGCTTATTGAAAAAACTTAAAAACCGAAATTCCGCACTGACGATATTGTGTGGTTACAATCGAAACTAGTCTAGGCAACCTGTCCGTGAAAGCCTGGGTTCAAATCTCAGCGCAGTCAAGAATGAAAAATTATCAATAAAAAATTTTAATTAATTTCATGTTGTAAAATTCCTGTCTTCATAAAAATAATTAACTGCCCGTTCGCCGATATCGAACGTTAACGTTCGCATAGAAAATTACATTTAAAACAAAAAAAATTTTTTAAATTTTGTTTTTGTTTTAAATGTTATGTACTATGCGAACGTTAACATTTGATATCGGCGAACGGGCAGTTGATGAAAATTAAATTCAATGAACTTAAGCCTAATTAAACATATCTAAATTTGGATTATATCTTTTTTTTACTAAAAAAATATTTTAAATATAAATTCAATAAAATAGAAAATTTAAAAGCTACCAATATTTTTAATATAAAATTTCTCAAACGCAAAATTATCAAATAATTATAAAAAAGTAGGAGAAAAAAAAATAAATTATTAATAAAATAGCAAATAATGTTAGTAAATCATAACTGAAAACCAAATTTATGACCACAAAATGCACAAGCAATAAAAATTATTACAACTCAATTATTTCCCATAGAGCGGAAAAAGATGTGAAATTAAAATGAAGTTGAGAAAATAAAATGCTCAATCAAAAATTAACGAAGCGAAAAAATGGTGAATTAAAAAGAAAACTAATAAATGTTAATTAAGATATGCAAAAAATGCAACTTCTTTTTTTATGATTGGGAAAATGAAATATTAAATGGACGATGAATTTTAGAACAGTTTTTGGTAAGCAAATATTAGTGGCGTGCTAGTTTTTAAAGAAATAGGTTTTACATTTTTTAAAGCTGGGTAAAAGGGTACAGTTTTTGATAAAAAAAAAAATTGTACTGAATAATCTTTTTCAATATGGTCACAGCCAATAAAACTAATTTTTAACCAAAATTTTTAAGCATATTATGGATAATTTAATGATATTATTGTCACCGGCAACCATATTATCATTAAATCGGTTATCCATTAAGAACCCCCAAATATTTTATGATTGCCTCTTAAAATGTTATGGTTAATTATGACAATAATTTGTTTACCACTAATAATTACAATTAGGTAGATCAATTCGATTTTTCTTAAAAACCGGGATTGGGTTATTCCGAATATTTGCTATTAAAATACACCGGATTTCAGTTAACCGTTTAATAATAGCCGCTCAACCATTTTTATTCAAATAAATAATAACACTTAAATCAAATTAATTATTGTAAAAAAAGTTAATTTGAATACCAGCAAAAGTAACAGTTATGCCTTTGAATTTCTAAGGAATTGTGTGTTTAATAAATTATAGGAACTTAATAAATCTATTATTTGAGACATTCTCCCAATTTTTTTTTTTAAATAGTTTTAATTTTTTGCTGGTTAAGCCTCCGGAATGCGTTTTCCTTTTCCTTAGCTAATGGTATTATTGGCCCCCCCAAGAGATGGTCGTTACTATCATAAATGACTATAACGGGAAGTCTTTCAACTTTTCTCTCGCCCTCTCGCAGCTTCAGCAATATTTTACCATCCTACTGCATTATGCATTTTTAATATTTTGCATGGGAGTGCCCTTAAGAAAAGGAGATATCGGGGAGGTTTTTTAGAAACAAATGTTGGATATCAGAAATATAATGGGGTCGTTCATACATTTAAACCGTCTAGCGGCGTCCTAGAAGCTGTACACTCAAAATATTATTACAGTACCTGATTGTAGGTTATTAAATTCGTTTTCCGTACTGTTAAAATTAAATAAAAATATAGTTATTTTACGAATAATTTTATTTTTCAAAATTTTTGTTTGTCATTCAAAAAACAAGCTACCAATAAATAATGTTTTTCCTCACCCAATTTGCATGATAAATTTTATGACGTCCAATTTTCTTAATTCCCTTTTGAAGTTGCTACCAAAAACTACTCCAATTCATACGATGGTTTTTTTGGACGTCTAATTTTTTCATTTTCATTCAATCCAGTTGATGAGAATATAAAAATAAAACGTAACAGAAAGAACAGAAAAAAGTGTAAAGCGAAGTGTCAAAAAAAACATGATAACAGAAACCATGTCTATTTTTCTACCCCTCTTTCTTCTCTACACCGCTTGCTTCCAAACAAAAAATGACGTTCAAAATTGGACGTCATAAAATTCATCATGTAAACTGGCTGTTATATTGCTATGTAGTTTGAGTTTTTGTCAGTTAAATTATATTTTTTAAAAGTAACAACCATGGTACAACTACACAAGGTAAACTCGTTGCTACAACAAGACAAAAACAACAGGCAATTTGTTTTAGTATTTTCTACCCCAGACGTCAAAAAATAGCCACACTGCATTCAGTAAAACAAAACACAAATTAAAAAAAACGAACAAGACAACACGTGCAGAAAAATAAAAAAACTATAATTTTTTATAATTTATAATTTTTTGTGTAGTTGTACCATGGTTCAATGCAATTTATTAATTAAAACTAAATACAAACATAGAAAATTCTTAACCGACTTATATTTGAATTTCCGTCTTTTCAATATTTCCGGTCTCCAGTTAACAGGATGTGATTCTTCTGTGGCCTCATTGTCTTCCTTATAAATTGTAATTGTTTTATCGGCTTCAGCTGTTATTAAACGCGAACCTGATTGATCGCAACACATGGTAAATACGCCAGCCTCTCTGTCATAGAACCTGGCTGAACGGGATATATTTTGTACAAAGTTACCTTCAGGACAACGACATTGTTTTATATTGTCGGGCAAGGCAGAGCCAAACATGTACAGGGTGGGGTGTAAAACTATGCTACGTACAGATTTTTTATGATTTGTTAAAGTACATACACTTTTGCCAGCCGCCAAATCCCATAATTATTAATTATTTGAGGATTTAAAGCTTGGGCCACCACACTAGCCGCAGTATTGGTGTGGCCTGTCAAAGTGTGTATATTAGCCTTTGTACGTAGGTCCCAAATTCGAGCTGTGGAATCTCGACCGGAAGTAGCAAAAACATCAATAGTTGGATGCAGTGCCAAGGAATAGACAGCCGACAAATGTCCATGGTAATGTCTAATAATTTTATTGTTCTCCAAATCCCAACATTTGACCTGGCGATCTTTACCACAACTGAAAAGATATGGATGTTTTGCGCTCACGGCCAAACCTCATTCATTTCCTGGTTCTACCGCAATACATCGTACCCAACCTAAATGCCCTGAAATAACGCGGGACAACTTCCAAGAAGCATGCTAGGTGGGTTTAGGTATAGTAGGAGCTTTTTTAGGTATTAATTGTACATTGCTACCTCCACTGGCCGAACGCATGCCGGGTGCTGAGACTAATGAACTACTAACAGGAATATCGCCATTTTTATTGATTGCTGCTAATAAAACCATATTACTGTCTTTTGAGTGGCTCACACCAATGGAGCCATCTGTAATAGCTAAAGGTTTTTCCGGCCCTTCCAAAGACATCATAGAAGCACGACTATTTTCATATTTTTTTGCCTCTGCAGCTTGGGTATCACGATTGAATACCTAACCGTAACTATCGCGTGCCTTAATAGCTTTCCTGACTTTCTCTCTAGGAAATAAATTATTGAAATAAGACTTATAATGTGTGTTCTAGACATATATGTAGGTATTTAAACTTACAATTTTTCATCAATTTCTGGAGCGCCTTGATTGGAAACGAACATGTCGTGAGTCCTTTTTAAGGAACGAAAAATTAAAGTATGAACACTGTGTCTTTGAACTTCATCCATAGCTGTGATTCGTTGTTTTTGAAAGTGGTATTCTTTGCCAAATATTTTGTTACAACTAATTGAATTAATAAAAAAAATCAAAGGTTTTTTCACAATCAAAAATGTTTTTATTTTAAAAACATGAATAAATAAATGTAAACAAAACTGAAAATTTTTTGACATTTGGGGCTAAACTGGGGTAAACAGCTGACAAGCATCTGTGCCAACGAGTCTACCTTGTGTAGTTGTACCATGGTAACAACTATTAAATTTTACGGAATATGCTGTTAAATAAATAAAAATTTAAAAATTAATGTATAATTCATTTATTATAATTGAAATGTAAATGATCCGATTTTTATATAAATTTTTAGTTGTTTTAAATGAATTTTCCGATGAATTTAGCTACATAATATTTTCAGTGTGCATGAAACATTTTTTTGTATTAAAAGTCTTATTGTGAGAAGACATCTATTCGAGGTCAAGGTGACCTAATATAGATGACAAATTTCTTATTCCGCTATTGCGAGCGCAGTCATGCTCTTACCAGACAGACGGAAAGTCATAGTTAGATTATCTCACAATATCGCAAGGACCCAGCATATATTTAATTTATGTGGTGCCCGGAGATTATAAAAAAAACAGCAAAAATTGTTGTAAACCACCAACACTAAATCGGCAAATAGTTTCAAACAACCGAGATTGTTCACTCTTTACATTGATCCCTAATCCCCATTTGAAAATCCTTCAGCTTTACAAAACTTCTTTTATACAGTGTCATAGATTAAATTGAAACAAGTTTAAAAATAATCGAGAAGCCTATCCTAAATTAAACAGAGTACAATAGTATTCTGCGAATTTTATACCCCATTTGTAATACCCCTTTACTTTCTTATGGTTCAACAAAGAATTTTGCATAAAAAACTGGCTTTCCTCGAGTACACAGAAAATCACAAAATATTTTTAATTGTATCATATGCAAAAAAAGATAAAATTCCAATAAATTAAAACCCGTATCTGATTGCATCTTCTATTGGAAGAGTTTCAAGTGACAATTCTGCTGAATTTTAAATATTTGGTTGAATGACTGCAAGCATCAGGTACATAGTTGGCTTAAAATTGCGCATGATGGTGCATGTATACTTTCAAATATAACATGACTTTGTTTTTAATTTTGTTATATACACATATTGTTTTTTGTGGTGTGTTCTGCTGACATAGTTTTTCTTTCCGATACACTACTCCACACGATTCGTTGTGGTTAAGAAGAAGAAAAAAAACTGGCTGTGTTTTTCTTTATTTATTCAATGAAACTGCCACAATTTGCGGTAGTGTTGCATGTTATGAGGAAGTACCTGTAGCAACTAGCATCAATTGTTTTTTGAATTGTTTTTGATGATATTTCAATGTTAATAATAAATTTCATATGAATGTGGTGGTATGTTGCATGTAGTTTTGCATTGAATTGCTTTGTCAGTGACAGTGAAATTGTTGGCATTCATTTGAAAATTACTTTTTAAACTTGAAATATAAAAATGTTGATAATTTTTTTTGTCATGCTTGGCAGCTACAATTTAAGATTGTAATATTTGTTGGAAAAAAGTGATCTATATACATCTGTATATACATATATATATAAAACATTAATAAATAAAACACAAAAGAAACTGTATTTTAAACCCGATCGCCAAAAAACTTCTCTTTTAACTCTTACTAACAACTATTTTTTTCTGTGCTGTAACAACTTAAGTCTGCCTCTTTATGCTTCAATCTACCACTATTTGCTTCATAAGTTATTGTCTGCTTAAAAGCTAAAACAATTTAATCGATTGCAACTTTTCATTTCCTTAAATTTCTTTGATGATTTATTATTATAATTTTTTGTATCTGGCATGTTTTAATAGAGCATGTCTTTAATTAATCATGTCAATTTTTTTCTTCTTTTTTTTTAGTAAATTTTCTTTTGTGACTCAAATTGTCTTCTTTCTCATTGTCACAATACAATTTGAATTTATTTCTGCAGTAAATTTTTCTAATATGTTTCTGTTATTTGCCGCTTTAAGTCTTCTTCTATAAAAATTTACTATAATTCACTTATATCTAAAATATGTGGCATTTTTGCTAAAGTTTTTAACTAATAAAAATATTAGGCCTAGCCCACCTTCTAGTATATCAAATGACTTTACAGTCGATCTAAGCATGTCCATCCGTTCATCTCGTCGACTGGCTACATGAGTGCCCATGTAATTATTGTATATAAATTACAGGTCGTAATTTGTAAGATAATTGGATACAATTTTTTATTTCAATTTTAATTGACCCGTGGCTACTGAATACCTAACCCCCATACAAATATGCTCTCGGAATAGAGCAATTTACTTAATTACTTAAATGATCATCGAAATCCATAAACGATAAAACGAAGTGCAAACTATCGAGCATGAAGGACAGTGGCTTCTAATTTTCAGCAGTCAACAGTCAACCGAAGAATATTTCGTGGTAGGATGTTAACTGACAAAATCTTTGACCTTTTTCCCTATTGAAGGTGATCGATGTGGATTATCCCGCGTGCATCCCAAAAAACTGTTGCCATCACCTTATTGGCCGACAAAATTACCTTGGCCTTCTTCGGAGCCGGTTCACCCGGAGAAACCCATTGTTTAGACTGCTGCTTGGACTCCGGAGTGTTGTAATGGATCCATGTTTCATCGACGCAAAAGCTCATTCGAATTGCGGTTAAACAACTCCAAATACTCCTTTGAAGTTGTCACACGATTATGTTTATGGTCAATTTAGAGCAAACGCGGCACCCATCTTGCAGACAGCTTTCTTAAACCCAGCTGATCATTTAAAATCGAAACCACACTGCCGTATGAAATGCCTATGGCATCAACAATCTCACGCACTTTTACTCTTCGATCGGCCAACACCATATCGTGAATTTTTTCGATATTTTCGGGTGTATTGATTTCAATTGGCCCTCCAGAACGTTCAGCGTCATTTGTACTTGTGCGAGCACAACGAAAGTCAGTAAATAACATTTTTACCAATAGTAAAAAAGTTATTTACTGCAGAGTCCCCATAGTATTTATTAAGCTTTTCCTTGGTTTGACTGACGGTTTTTTTTTTCGCAAAAAATAATGTTTAATGAGCACTCGAAATTCACTTTTTTCCATTTTTAAAAAAACATCCACGAGGTTGTATGTTTTTCACAGCTGTTAAACGCAAAGTAAATGACGTAACTTGCTCAAAACTTGACAGTAGTATATTAATAGGTGGTTCTTGATGAGAGCAGTGTTGCATTTCATATAACAACGAGGGAAGTTCGAAAAGTCACGGACTTATTGATCCGCTTATTTCCTATTATTTGGTCCGGGATTTTCTAAATAAAAATAAAAATAAAATACTGGACAATTTTGTTAATAACTTGACCCCAGCGCTATCTATTGGGTCAAAATTTTATCAGGAAATTTATTTTTGTTTAATCAATATATTTTGTGAATTTCAGCCAAATCGTACCATAAATAAAAAATTCTAATATCACGACAACAATGCCACCTATCGGGATTTACGGAGCGATATATATAGATAAATATTTATAAATGTATAAAAATTTAAAAATAATAAGTCATTAATAAAATTTGACCTCATTGTGAAATCAAATACTGGATGGTTTGGTATAAAAACCAATCAAAATCGAACAATTTAAAATAAAAAATTTAAATAAATGTAATCCACACCACAGTGCATCACTTATATGCTCAAAAAACTCAGTGCTTTTCGTATAAATTTTATTACACAATCAATTGGCTGTCATGTGGAAACCGCACAATAATGTATTTTTTATTACATATTAACAAAAAACCAATGACTACCAGCTTTAAAACTGGAAAAAGAAAAACTACATTTCAGTACAAGTACTGTATAAAACAAGACCTTTAGCAGGTTTGTGCCTTAACTCTTTTGTTTCGCTTCAAGTTCTTATTTATTTAACACCCCTAAAAATATGCTACCTAAAGTAAGAAAAAAAAAGCTATTCACTACGTCACTTTTTCTTTTTCTAAAACTCACACACACACACACACAAACTCACTTTATCTCATTAAAATTTCTACCTCTACAAATGCAAAAAAAGTACAAAATAAATTTAATAAAAAAAAGAAATAAAGTGAATTTACTAAAGAAACGTGCATAAATGTATTTAAGTCTTAAATGGCTTTGAATTTAACACTTGTTTGTTGTATCAACCAACTACTTAATAAATAATTACAGGTGTGAGCATTTTTGTGCGCATTTGTTTATGTACAAGTATTTAACT
The DNA here is from genome assembly GCA_943735925.1 of Pollenia amentaria. Classification (NCBI taxonomy): domain Eukaryota; kingdom Metazoa; phylum Arthropoda; class Insecta; order Diptera; family Polleniidae; genus Pollenia; species Pollenia amentaria. Next base: position 194,437,039 of record OX031006.1, read on the forward strand.
TTTTAACTATTAATCAACTTTCATTTTCATTAACAACGAAATAAATGAAAAACAGAAAACGTTTTAATTACACAGGCGTAGAAAAGAAAAAAACAACCAATTTAAAATTACAACTAAATAAAACCTTTAGATAAAAAAAAGAAATTCTTGAAATCCTTTCAATTTAAACAATTAAAGAAACTCTAAGTGAATAGTGAAACTTGGCTAAAACTTCAATTAGTTCTACTCTAATTAAAATTTCTCCTACAACAAAGATTTCTTATTTACTTCTTAATTTAAACTAGAACAATTTCTTCTGTTTTTTTTTTAGTTTTACTAAAAATATAAAATACAATTTTAGATGATTTCTTGTTAAAAGATTTTCTGTTGTTGTTTTTTTTTTAGTAATAAATAGTGTTTCTTATATACTCTTGAAAAACAATTACGATAAACGTTTCAAAAACACGCAATTATAATGAATTTGTTTAAAATTTTAAGCTGCTACTGCTCAAATCTCTTTTACCATTGGCATCAGACATGAAAATTCAATAGATTGGAACCGAAAAAAGAAAATAAATATTAACACCAAAGCACTGACACACACACATATGTTAATACATACATACTTGTGCACCAAAGTTTCAGCAAAAAGTGCATAATTACACAACT